>SZYD01002076.1:0-206917 GCA_009363875.1 Mikania micrantha | reverse complement strand
TAAATTAGAGGCCTTATATTTTTAGGGTTCTACGCTCTTTGCTTTAGTTGCTTGATCGATTAGGCCAACCCTGAATGGTGGAGGCTAGCTGTTCATTTTCTGGAATGAATGGTATGATTCACGGTTAAAAAAAGATAATTGTTGCCGTTCAAGATGAAAATATTTGAAATCGTTCGAGAAATGGAAGAAGCTGCTGTTTCAAGATGAAAAACGATTTTCAAGTTTGAAATTCATCTTGCATTCAAATGGAATTAATTTCAAAACGACATTCCTTTGTCGTTTCAATTGAATTTTCATATTTAAAAAAACAAGCTGGAGAAAAACGACTTTAATAGTTGTCGTTGGAGTTGTAGGAATTAACTTCGTTATTTACAGTTTTGGCCCATTGGACTTTTACCCCTATTTTTATAACTGTACTCACATTCTATTTAACGTTTTTAAGTTAAAATCGAATCCAGATATTTATCGATTACCAGTCCCATTTATATAAGTTTGAACCTGAATCTTATACGAATGCTTATGTAAAGTTTTGGGCATAAATGGTTTATAAATAATTTAGGTGCAACTAACGTTTACAAAATTTCTCAGCGTTTCAAAATGACCCCTGCAACTCTGCAAGTGTATTTGTTTAAATAGTTTTAAACAAGAATATGATTTTGAGAAATGAGTTTGCACATTGATGTGTAAATGTAAGACGCCTTATCTACGGTACACATATAATGTATATATGTGTGGGCTCTCAAGGGACAACTGTAAAATTGCACTAATTTAACGTTCTTTTTACAAGTTTTTTGTGAAAATAGCATTAAAAATGTTGGGAATGACAACTTCAAACGATAACTTTGAGTCGGGGACTCCTTTGGAGCAGCCTCTCTATCTCAACTGGATAGGGGTAAGGTTTGTGTCCATCCTTTCCCGTAGGCCATTACTAAAAAAGTGGGGAATATACTGGGTAAGTTTGTTGTTGTTTGTTGTTTATGTGTAAGTGTAAGTGCTTTTAAAGAAGATCATGGTTTTTGACACGTAAAATTGTATGTGACATCGAGTTGTGATATATGTGTTTATTTTTATTAGCACAAAGGTACGACAAAAACCTTCTAAAAGTTGTGATATAGGGTTGTTTTTGGAACAAAAATTGTACAAAAGAAAAAAGGTCACGACAAGTTATATGTTAACAAGATGTTTTTAAGAAATTTTGCATTTGTTTGAGAGTTTTATATTTTGGATAAGCCGTCCAACTTTCTATAGAATTATGCTTTTTGAAGTAATAATTACACATGTTAACCATTTAAAATGAGGGAAAACATTTTTTTAAACAAATAACATAACTATAGAGCCTTAACTTCCTTATGAGAGGCCTTAGACCATCCGCAATACCCTTCCCACATGAAGGCGGCGATCCGCGCGGTGATGGGGGCCAGGCTGGGGAACACCGCCCCTCCCCCGGCGGTTCATTCCCCATGACCCCATCCACATTTTCTCCTTTTTTCGAATAAAGCCATTGAGAAAAGGTAATATTTCAAAAAAAATATAATATTTTTATCCCCTATATAAACCCGTACACATTTCATAAAAAATCACACTTTAAAAACAATTCTTACTCTCTAAAATCCTCTATAAACCCTCTTATTTAAAGATAAACCCAAATTCAAACAACCCCCGATTTCAACTTGTTGAATGACCCAAAAACCATCCGAAGGTGTTTGTTTTCAAATGCAACAAATCTCGAACTCTCAATGGCAAGAACCGAATCCTCAAACCGGGTTTTCATCATTCACACAACCGGGCTTTCAACCCGATTTTTCATCTTTCACGCAACCGGGTTTTCCACAAATCATGCCTCAATCCCGACATGAACCGGATTTCATTTTTACGACCGATGTTGTGGTCGAGAACACACAAGAATCCCAAAAAGAAGGAAAAAGAAAAGCGAGAGCGAGAGAAACAGACTGACGCGAGCAGGACGAGTAGCGATCCAATGGCACCGCAACTGTGGACTCATGACGAAGAAACCGCGCTCGAAAGATGTTACATCGAACATTCCAAAAACAAAACCAAAGGTAATTTGCAAAAGCGCGGAAAACTTTTGGAAAAAAATTAACCGGTAGTTGGCACGAGAAGATGAGATATACCGATCAAGAGTACCGCACATATCATCAAGTAAATTCTAAATGGAAGAATATGAGCGCGAAAAATGATGCGTTTTAGTGGCATCTACAACTGTGTGCCAAAGAACCGCAAAAACGGTATCAACTAAAAGTCGAAACGACCAAACATTTAACCACTATCATGTTTTGGGCCGCGATTAAAAGACGCTCCAAAATTCCGCATTCTTTGTCAAGAAGCCAATGAGGGCCAACGTTCTTAAAAAATAACTAAAAATTCCGAGACAAACGCGTATTCACCGGAGGGTACGGATGCACATACGAATTATGCGGTTAACCTCAAACAAGATGAGAAAGACGATGAATTCGACATCCCGGAACCGGTTAGGCCGGTTGGACTAGATACGACAAAACGGGATTCGTCTTCGAGTCGTCAAACCGCCTCCTCTATCCTGACAACCAACGAACTCGCTCATCAACTTGAGGAGTTTATGAATTTCAAAAAAAACACAAAACGGGAAGAAACTTCTCAGAGCCGACCTCAAAGTGATGGGTAGTATGCCTCCCGAAGAACTCGGCAACGAAGAATGGTTGATTATGAGAAAATTAAGTGCGAAAACATTCGACAAATATCGTTAATTTGTTTTTTATTTAAGTTAGCAATGTAACATTTTTATTTTTATTTTTACATGACTCGTTTAATTTAATGTTAACGTTTTTATTTTGTTATTTATTTTACTTATTAATTTGTAACTAAAAATAATAATAAATAAAATTATATAGTGGTGATTATGTGGCTTCAGTATGGTGATGACATGGCAGAAAATTTCAATGGAGTGAGATTTCAGCAGAATGGGTTCTAAACATGGTCTTAGGACTAGATTTTAATTCAGGCTACATATTTGTTGAAACCAATGTTTTCAGAACCGAAATGGACGTCGAACCGAACGTCTTACTGGTTACTAGTCATACCGGTTGAATCGGATTTAAGAACCGGATGATTAATAAATATATAAAAAAAATCCAAAAATTTATAGAATTACACACGTTTAAACAAACATCTTCATGTTTAAAAAAAAAAAGACAAGGTTTGATTTTAATGTTTAATTATTAGATTTTAGTTAAAAAAACTTGAAATCATGTCCAACTAGTGAACTGGTTCCCGGTCCGGCCGGTTCCCTTGAGGGTGGTTCACATGTGATTTTTGGGCTGGTCGACCCCCTGGTTCCAGGTCCGGCCTGATTCTGACAACATTTGCCGAAACAAAGTCATAGGATTACCAATTATCAAGTTGTAATATTACTTAGGAGATGGACTCAAACAGTCGAAATCTCATCTTGGGTATCGTGATTCCAAGTAGTTCAACAACAAAAAAATTACATTGATGGGTTTTAAATACATGCACGCTTGTCTTTAATTATGTAGTTGTGGGATTCTTTCAATATTTACAGTTGTATCAGATTCATACTAACTGTAATAAAACCCTCTATGTTCATGTGCATGTAGTAATTAAAGCCTATGAAAGCATCCATAAAACAAGCTATAGAGTATTTACACAAAGCTTAGAAACACACACAACACATACCAAAAACTAATTTACTAGCAAAAATAAATTTCTTGATTTTTTTCTTTCATAAAAGTAAATAATAAACCACAAACTATTTTGTTTAATTGGAGGCCTTGTCAAGTAAAAATAAAAAAGAAGAAAAAACCAACAAGAAGCAAGAAACCACATTTCCATGAGCACCTATTTCCTATTCTCTCTGCCAGAAAAATCCCACATGTCAGGAGGGGTAGAGCAGACAGCTTACTTAAACAACCACTATTCAACCAGCATATGTACTACTTATTCCCACTCTCCTTCCCTCTGACTGCTAAACTTTCATCCCCATTTCAAGAAAATTAAATAAAAAAAAAAATTAACTGAAAAAACGAGACCTTGTTTTTGTTTCTTCAAGCAAATTCAAGATTCCATATTCGAGTCGGATGAAATATCACCGTTCTTTCCATCTGTATCCCTTTAAAGATCTTGGAAGCCGCCTGCAAATTCACGTACTGCACGCACAACACAACAAACTCATTTAGATTTCAAGATTAGTAAGGTGTAACTAGAGGTGAATTTGAGATTAATGACTACCCAAAAAAAACAATATAATTATTAAACAGATTTAACATCTGCTAAAGAAAGTGACTTAAGTAGATTGTTCCACCTTTACATAGACTTCAGATGACTCAACCCATCTGACTCAATTTACTTTTTTTTTTTTTTTTTCTGAACAGCTAAACAAGTCCTCGGACCCAACAACCCACGCGCTGCGACCATAGACCGCTACCAACCCCCGGAAACATTTAAAGCCGGGCGTTGGCGAGTGCCGAATCGAGGAACCGCCACACCATCTAGGAGGAAACTCACACTGAGAAAACCCCCTAGCTCACCCAGAACATTTTTTGCTCCAGGCGAGGCCCAAGACCTCCCATTGCTAGTGGTCAAGGAGTACCACTAGGCTATAAGCCCAATGATGACTCAATTTACTTGAGCTTGACCAATTGAACCGTTAAAAAAAGAACATAAAAGTTTTGAAATTGCCACCTCTAATGCTAATACATCACTAAAGACTGAAAAATAACCATCTGCCAAAAGAAAGAAGCAATAATTTTAGAGTTGATTTAACAGATTTCTTTGTACCTTACTTACATCTCTGTAAAAGGAACTTATCTCCTCTTCAGTGAGTCCTTCATCCTCTTCAGTAGTTTCTTCCCATCCCAGTAAACGTAGCAATCTAGCTTCTTCTTCCTCAGAGTAGAGAATGCCATTAGAGTTTGAATTACTGTTCCCATTATTGTTAGTGGTAATAGATATCTCAGTTGCCACATCAGCATCACCATTGCAAGCTTTATTATCACTAGACTGCAGAGACACACTTTCAGTAACAGTCAAGGTCTCAGTTTCATCAGGTTTATCACTAGCAGAAACGGCTGAACCAGTATCAGTGTTCACAGGGGTCAAAGATTTCTTCCTCATGAGGTTAAAAAAGTCATTTCGGCTCTGAGCTTGAGATGATGGTCTCTTCTCCAGTGTAGCTACACCAGGCTTGCGGTCAGCAACACTAATAGCTGGATTGTTTCTCACCGGAGGAGTGGGACCTACAACAGAGGGTACACCAAGAGGGCTATTTGGTAATTTTCCACCACCTGTTGGACTCAAGTTGTCCTTCGCAATTGGTGTTGCACCATTCCTTTCACGTGCTGGTTTAAGCACATGAAGTTTTCCCACAGAAGATGTCTTAATTGGGTCCAACTTTGTAGAAATAGGTCGGGGGGAGTGTGCATGGTTGACAAGGTGAGAATTCTGAAGTTGTAACTGTGCAACCTTTGGCTTGGGTTTATCACAAGCGCTCAATGCCTAAAAGAACATTAGAAAAATATTTTAGACAAAAATCAATATGTAAGAATGTGTCCATCTGTCAAAAGTGCTACTATTGAATTTCAACAGGCTTCCTTATGTAACATAGCCTTTCTCTGTTGCTTCAATGTTACTAAATATCCAACAACAAACAGATGTAGCTTCTTTCAATTTCATGAAGCCAAGTAGAGAATATATATAGTTGTTTACTTCTTCGATATTTGCTTTTCTACTAATCTACTATATGTGTGAATTACATATTAAAACAGAACAATTCGTTAATAAGTGTGTGAACTATATAAGTAGGAAAGTTATGTAAACAGTCCACGTCAATCATAAGAAACATGAATATCAAGCCATAACAATTAGTAAGTTTCAAGCAGAACTATTTTTAAATTCTTTGTTTTCACATAAAAACTTCATGGTTCCATTGCAACAAAAGCTCGCAGTACGTAACACATCAAAGTGTCTCATAGTTTTCCTATACATGTGTTGTAATATAAAATCAACAAAACAAACAAAAATGATCATTATATTTAAACTCATAGCAAAATAAAATAAGAAAACTCAAAGTACTTGTTGATCATAATACCATATGCCAGCAAACAGATCACAAGAAGCCTAGATGCATGATGAGTAATGAACATAAAACATAATAAGAATACATGGGAGATCAGGGAGACTAACAGCAGTGTTGTAAAAATCGCGATTAGGCGGCCGATTAATCGGGATTAATCGGTAATCGGCCCTTAGCCGATTAATTTTAGCCTAGTCGCTCCATTAATCGGTAGTCGGTCCTAGCCGGTCAAAATCGGACCTAGTTGGCCTAATCGGCTCTAGTCGGCCGATCAAATTAATCGTTTTTAATGTAAAAAATCGGTCAAAGTACAACAAAATTGGGGTTTTCAACGATCCAGACTCCAAAATCACGCCTACTAACGACGATCGACCACACAATTGACCAAGAAAACTCACCTGCACGCAGACTCCATCACGATTCGCCCCTGCTGCTCACAATCGCTGCACACAATCTCAAGATCGAGCATCATCGTCGCCTGTGTTTGCCCTAACCGAGAACGGGAATGCGGGACGAAGAAGTGAAGAACGATCGGGATATGATTTATTGCTTATGGGCTATGTTGGGTTTCTTATTTATGGGCCTTTTATATTTTTTTGGGTTGAAACTTTTATTATTTATGGGCTTTCATGAATTAGTTGGTTAAAATATGTAGGTATTTAAAAATTTATATATAAAAAATTTTTATATATGTATATAATTTTGAAAATTACATATAAAATTCCAATCCGATTAATTCCGATTAATCCCGATTAATCCCTAGTCCCTACCTCACCGACCGACTAGCGATTAGCGATTTTTACAACACTGACTAACAGCTAACTAAAACACGCAGAGGATACAAGTATGTTTAAAAGAGAGAATAACACTTCAAACGTTAAATACATAGATAACATCTCCAAGTATTTCTAGCATAATGTTTACTTATGCACCAAGAAGTGTTGAAAATCATGAAGCCAGAATGTACAATGACAAGAGGCAGAATATATTTTATAATAAGAAACCAATACACGTAATAAGTTAAGAAAAAAATCAAGAGGTTCAAAAACACTCTTACCAAGGCTTTAGGCATGGAAGGGGTCATGGGAATCAATTGTCTGGATTGCTTCACTGCAAGCTCCTCAAGCCTTTGAGTTCCAGCAGACAACTACATAAACATAAATAAACATTAAATACATGATGTCTGCTAACATGTAGAGTCGTTAAAAATGGGCAGGTGGATTTAGTAGGATAACATTTACATATCTAAAGAAACCAATTGACCTGAAAAACATAATTTTACCCAAATCGTTTCGTAGCTATTAGTGCTAAGCATCATAACAAAAATTATATAATTTCAGTTTTTGAAATACAAAATGATTTAAAAGGGTTTATGCATAAAAAAAACTTCAAGAGACTTTCTACCTGTTTGAGACACAAGATCCATTTCCTTTTAAGTTATATTTTTATATCTTACCCATTAAAGACATTAAATAACCCAAACCAACACTCATAATTCCTTGGGGTTGAAAGATGCTCAAGCTACCTGGGGTGCAGTCTGAGCACGAGGAGGACCCTGAGCCAATGTTTCAGCCATGTTCCTACCAGTTGTCATGAGTGTAGTTGCAGAAAGTGATGTTGGTTGTACAACAGAAGTGTTGCTTCCATTACTCCCTACTATCACAGGCACCTCAGCTAGTGCTGAGGTCCACCCATCACCACCAATCACACCTGAGTTACCAATTGGTAGGCTCTGAATGGCACTACTCAATCCAGGAGACGGGACTCTTCCTATCTCAGAATCTGTTACCTTATCATCTGATCCAAGAGATGGAAAATCCCTCTCAGATGCGATCTTTACACCGCTAATGCTGCCACCAGACCGTAAAGCAACACCATTGCTGTGGCTATGGATATTTTTGTTCAAACTGGACGAGTCAGCAACCAGTTTCCTAGGCCATGACTCACCACGCTTTGCAGATACACTTGAGTGAGAGCGTCTTAACCCTTCTTTCTCAAACCTACTTGGTAGAATATTGCCCAAAGGATCAGAATAATCACGATGCCTAAGTTCAGATTTTTCTTTATCAGAATACCGACCAAAACTACTGTAAGACCTTAAATGTGATGATCCATTATTACTAGACGTGCGTCTGAAGTATGAAGAAGTTGTCCTTTTCGAAACAGAAGTGCGCCCTAAATCATTATCGTTTATGTTAACATGTGACTTATTTCTTGTGGTCTTTGATACAACTTGTTCATCTAAGAAAACAAAACTGTCAGATTCATATATAACCAAAGCATATATAAAACATAAATAACATATAATATAGTTACCAGAATGCAACGAGGATAACGGTAATTGATGGTGGGATGTTGTGCTTAAACTTCCACTGCTCTTTAACCATTCGGGTACAAATGTTGGCTCACTTTTTTCCATAGCTAATGCTAAACATCATAAGAACAGAATAACAAAGGACACGTGTGCATCTGAATGTTATAGTTCAGACCCTTTTGCCTATTTCTCTCCAACAAAATTTATGTGCATTCCATCCAATTATATAATTCAGATAGAGAAGTGCGTGTGAGACAATCAAAGCTTCAAATACTATCCACTTTCAATACCACCACTATTATCAGATAATAGGAATCCAAAAACGATCATGTACACAGTTGTCAAGACTCATTATCCCCATTTACCTTACCAAAATTTCAATTCCAATCAAGAACAGAGATCAACAACCAGACCCAGTGTTCAAAAGGCATCCATATTTCAAGACTGAACGAATTTACAAGACCCTCATCTTATAAATAAGTTCAATCAACACAACCACAAAACAAACACCGTCTTATATCATCCAGAAACGCAAAATATATCCCTTGATGAATATTCCAAGCCCATTACACATCAAACCCTAAAATTCAAAACGTCACAAACAGGCACGACAAATTCGAAACCCTAAGTTATGTTCGTCCGAAACACAACCGTGAATAATCTAAACAAGAGCGTTGTAAATTCGTAATATTAGCGAAGAAATAACCAAAATTAAACTAACCCTCAACCGTTGAATCAAGCGAACACCCGAAAAAACCCTAATTCGCCGCCTCTGTTTGGGTACGTCAGTGCGATTGGATTGGATTGGATTGAAGTGATGAAATTGGTGTATGCAATGAAGAAAGAAATCCAATAGTCCGTCAATTAGGTTGTGAATAACGATGGAGAAAGTGTGTTTGTGTGTGTATGTAGTGTGTGTGTTTGTATCGCCTGAGTGTAGGGAGATTGAGAATGAGAAAAAACACCGGGAAGCCGCTTTGATTGCGCCGTGTGGAGGAACAATTTTTATCTCACTGTGTGTATTTTGTGTGTGTGAGAGAGAGAGAAGAGAGAGAGAGAGTTTGGTGTTGGTTTTGGAATCAATGTTGGTGTGTTTTTGGCGTGAGGGATTGTTTCTATGAAATTTGCAGAAATTTGTGTTGTTTCTCTAACCCTATTTTTACTTATTTTTTCAATCACATATAATTTTTTTGAACGGACAACTAATCAATTGTTAGGTACATTGTGTGCTGCCTCTGATAGCTAAGGATGCCAAAGCTGGCCACTAGTCCAGACGGACGGAACCCCTAGCCCATCAGCCACCAATTTCAGGAGAAAACCTGACCCAAGCACCCGTCAAAGGCACAACGATGGAAGGTCGGTAAAACCATGTGAGATCAACGATCGAACCCATGACATATTTAAATTTAATATACAAAATATATATAATATTTAGATTAAAATTATCGATATGATCAGTGGCGGAGCTTGACAGGTAAGCAAGAGGGGGCGAAATAAAAAAAATTTTTCAGGTGGGCGAAATAAAGGTTTTTAAAAAATTTTACACTACGTATCGGAAAATATACACTACTGCACGAAAAATCAGCCATGGATATGATATATGTGTTTTGCAAATATTTCACTTTTAGTCTCTCGATTTCATAAACTACAAATATGTTCTCAAACGTTAGACATTTGTAACACATGTAGTATTTAGATCACAAATTACTCTTGCATAATTAACTGACCAAATTACTCTTACATAAAGACCGTATGCGTTACAAATGTTTCAAGTTTATGACCATATGAGTAATTAATTAATTATAAAACATAGATACTAAGGGTGAAATAATTTACTCTAATATATAAAATGCAAAATATATATGTGATCTCGTTTATTCATTCATATTGTTAAGGTATTAGTCTACATTTTTGACAAATTATAGGTTCATAATAATGCATATGTTTAATACAAAGAATTTATGTACATTGAATTTTTTTGGAAAATTACGAAAATATCCTTAGGTTAAGAAATAATAAGAGATAATTAAACTAAAATAATTGTTCTAGTAGGACATATGATGTGTGGTTATTTATACATATATTTAGCAAGTATTTACCATTTGTTTCATTTTTTTGAGGTTGATGTGATAATTATGATATTTACTTGTGTTTATTTAAAACAACATTACTACAGTGAGATGATAAAAAATTTGGATGGGAATTGATGTAGTGTGTTCTAAGCTTTTGACTTAATTAAAGATTTTGGAGCTTATCATGTTTTTTTTTTTCACAAATACTTTATGTTTAAACATGATTTTTGTTGTTTATTTTATGATTATGAATTAAATTATTTCAATCGTCTAGGTTTAGATGAAACTTTATTGTGTTAGACTTTTGTTGACATTTGAACATGCAATGTGATTTGTGATCCGTTAATGAATGTTTTTCTTATTTTGAGTCATTTCCAAATCTATTATAATAGTTAACATTATATCTAGTGTTTCCACTCTCAACGTTTAACTTTTCTTATTTATTTTTTTGAGCCAATTTATCATTAACGTGATAATTTAATCTTTTTTTTTATTGTGTGAGTGTACGTAATAAAGGTTGAAAGATTGATTTTAGACGCCATGAATTTCTTAAGACCTTGTTCATCTGAGTTAGGCTGTGTTTAATACCTCCCCCGCCCACACAGCAGGATGCCTCCATTCGGCAAGGCCAGGCGGGCAAACTGCCCCCAACCCCGGCGGGATCAAACTCAAGCGGCCAGCGGCCCCCGCGCCTCGTCTTCTCTCTTCTCTCTTCTCTTTTTCACAGGTGATTTTGGGGTTTTTCAGTCGGGTTACCATTATGGGGTTTTAAGGTTTTCATGTGTAACATGTTAGTGGATTGGATGAAGACATACTTAAGTTATTTGGACCTAGTTAATAATATAAACTATGTTATTTACTTTGGTTTTGAGTTGTAATGTTGGATTATGATTTGTTTTGTTTTGAACAATGTGGATGTTGAATGATTTTATGTTATGAATGAAATTGGATTATTAACTATTGAAACTTACAAAGTAGCATCATAAGTTATGAACAATCAAACTCGAGCCCCAACATATTCCGCCATTGGTTGGGGTGTGACAGGAAGTTAGATACTTTACTGTATTAAATGTTTATTATGAAGACAATATGTGTTATTACATGGTTTAGTTTGGTTGTTTGTTTTGGATGTTCATTTTAATGTTCTGTTTGGATGTTTTAAAGTTTAGATAAATATTATGGTGCGTACTTAGACCCTAATAGTCGAACATATGTCATAATATATTTAAAATTGAATGCATTTAACGTTTCTCTCGAAACGATGTATTATGATATTTGATCAATCACCTTCTCGTGTTTCCACTTTAAGACTGTACGCCTTGCGGGATAGCGGGCAATCGGCGGGAACACCGCCCCCCTCCCCCGGCGGGATTGATTTCGTGGGTTCAGCGGGTACCGCTCCCAGCTCCACCCTTCTCACACACCATCGGCTCTTCTCTCACAAATGGGTAGTTTTTCCGGTGGGGTGACCACTGTGGAGTTTTAAGTTTTTCACTGGGGTGATGACGTGGCAAGAAATTTCAGTGGGGATGGATTTTCAGTGAGGTGACCACTGTGGATAGTCTAATAACAGAGATGTGATAGCATCCACATGATGACAGATGGAGCTAACTACACTTCCAAGAAGGTGTTTGACTCTGGATTCATTAGTCAACAATTTTTAAGGATATGAGTATGTGAAAATGTGCACAAGGCAAGGAACATCTAATTTTGTGAAGAGATGCCTAAGAAGAGCATTTAGGTATGTGAGACATTTGGTATTTGGTAAATTGATTTCATGGGACCATTTTTGTCTTCACATAGTAACAAGGTAGTGATGAGTGAAGCATAAATCCATTTCTATAACAAGTAGACATGGAACATGATGCGACAATATGGTGTATCACATTGACTTAGTATGCCATCTCATGCACAAACAAGTGGTTAGGTTGAGGTCGCTAACAAATAGATTTAGCAAATCCTTGAGTAGACAGTTTGATAAAACCGCAAGGATTGAGCTAAGACTCTGGATGATGCATTGTTGACTTTCCGTACTATTTTTAATATGCCTATTGGTACCACACTATGTTAAATGATCTAACGAAAGACATTCCGATTTTGGAATACAAAGCATATTAGGCTCTAATTCTAGTATCTTTTTTATATGGTAAAACCTGGTGTATTGCGATTACTTCAATTGCAAGAGTTAGTAGAGTTGAGAGATCAAGCTTATGCCAATTTCACGCAAAATTATAGAAGATCTCCATTAAGATCAAACAATTCCATCGAATTGAGTATGATTATGTGAGATATCATCTACTATACCGGAAACATCAATGAATCTGATTATTGTCATTGCACAGGATACCATTTTTTAGTCTTAGTTCAAGATCCCTCTTACTCCTACCAAGAAACATGTCAGGATGTATAAAGGGCACACGATTAAATAACATGACAACCCTTGAATGACAACAAATAATTTTATATAGGGGATCTTTACGTGCTATACACTTTGGTTTTGCATTTAATTCCTGAAAACTACGTCCATATTAGTAAGTCCTTACACAACTACACTTGTATTTCATGAGCTGAAATCATTATTAGATATTAGTGCATGTTCTATTAGGCACTCCATATGATAATTTTGATGACGAAATTTATTTTCTATTAATAATTAGGTTACTACCATGTATATTACATGAGTTGAATAAAAGTTATAATAAATCATTACAAATGAAAATTTATAATAATATAAGATGATTTTTTTATATAATATATGACTAAAAATTTCGTATAATTTAATACTAAAAATAATAAAATAATAATACTATTTTTAAACACTAATATTTTTTTTAAAAGTTTTCTTCATTTAAACATGTCATTTTGATAATGTTTTTAGAAAGGGTTATGCTAAATATACCCCCTTTTGTAATTTTTTTACTTGTCATACCTCCCCAAGCTTTTTAAATATAAACAAATAAACCTTATGTTTCTATTTGTTAAATAACAAGATCCATAAGCATTTTAAATTAAAACAACTACGAACATCACGGAATCATTATCATTATCATCATCAATTCATCGTTTAAAAATCAAATCAATATGAAATATAAGCCTAAATAACCATAGTCGAACGAAAACTCAAACTCTATTAAAATGAGTATAAAACTCAAAATTAATTGAAACCAAACATTCCTTTAACCTTTGCGAAACTCTCTGCGTAAACCAAAGTTATTCACAATCTTAAACAAATCAAGAAAAAGGCCTGTAAGAGCTCAGCGGTTCGACTTCGGTTCATCAAGAAACGAACACGAATTAGTTAGCTAAGATAGGTGTTTCATACACCATTACACTCGTTTTTGTTCAAGGAATTAAAACCCTATGTTTGTAACAACGATTAGGCCTCAGTTTAATCGAATTTGAACAAAGATGAATTAGTGTTCATACGATTAAATCTGATTTTTGATGAATTTATATTATATATTTTGTAGAGGGAGGTATGACAAGTAAGAAGGGATATGTTTAGTAGAATTTAAGGTGGAAATAATGTTTGGTGCATTTTGGTTGTGTTATAATGTTGAAGGGTTGATTTTGACAAATTTATATTTAATATTTGGTGGGAGGGGTATAACAAGTCAGAATGTGGGGTATATCTAGCGTGACCCTTTTAGAAAATTTTACATTTTATAATAATTTGATTTTTTCAAAGTGTTTTTAAATATTAATATTTTTTAATTATCAAATATCTTTTTTAATTTAAAATGTATAAAAGGTATATTTAATATTTAACATTATTTTTTAATATGAGATGTATTCAATAGAAGAGTGATAAAAAATCAAAGTTGATATAGTTTATGAATATAACATGTGTCTCCTTCATTTATCAAAATAATAGATAAATTATAATTACTAAATTTCAAATGTCTAATTAAAAAAATCAAAATTAATGAAATAATGAGTTAGGAGTCAAATAAGAAATTTAAATGTAACATGACAAATCCTGGATGATAAATATAAAATGGAAACTAGCGTCTAAAATAAATAAAATTAAATCTTGGAGGTCTAAAAGTGAAACTATTTTTACTAAAACTTGAACATGGATCATGTCTCCACTAACTACCAAATATCGGAACAGACAAATCATTTGATATTCAAAAGTCATGGGTATTGAACGTCTATTTCGCAACTTACCAACTTTCATTAAACATTTTTTTTTTGAACGAATAACTTGGATCACTGACATATCAGTACAGTATTATTTAGTCACCAGTGGTACTAGCTGATCATATCTACCATCAAATCACCAATTCAGAAGCAAACTCGATAATATGAGAAAACTCTTTGTGAGATTCAAACCAAGATCTTATGGTTTATTAGTTTTATCCTACCACCAAAATACATCTGGCCTGTAATGTCTTTGGCATCGAACCAGTTGTTTTATTGGTTTGCTAGTCAGATCGGCTGAAGTGGATTTAAAAATCAGATAACTTGATAAATATTATAAAATTTACTCATCTAATTTTATATGAAAACTTTAAATCCTGCTCCAAGTGCAGTTCGCCAGTATGATCGGTAGATTACCTAGTTCACGTGAATAATGATTCAATTAGGCTAACCGAACCGATTCCTCGACCAACTGATTCAACCAATCAATTAGGTTCTAATTCACAAAAATCACCAATCAACTAATACTTCTAAAGATTTACTTACGTCTTTTAACTTCAACTCACATTTTCTATCATCCTCTTATTTCAACATCGTGAATGAATCGTTAATCAATTCAATCATAATCAAAATTATAAAACTTGTAGGAATCATGACTTTGTATTTGATTGAAGATTGTTCACGTTATGATGCCAATAACCGATGGAAAATCTTAGAGAGATATTGAATAATGATGTTCATGGTGTTCTTCATTCTCTCAAATGTTATATGACATCTAAAGAAAAACTAACCGTATTTATACTTATTGTTATGTCCATCAAATAACCTTAATTTAAGTTTAGGGAATAGTTATGTCATTAAGGCAAAGTTAGGGGTCGTTTGGTAACGTCTGAACCATTAAGTGTTGAATGGTTAAGGTATCTGAATGTTTAAAAGGGTCTGAACCATTAAGTGTTGAACCGGTTAAGACTGTTTGGTTTTGCGTATACCTTTTTATATTAAAACCCTACAAAATCAAACCCACCACCAGGTCCCCCTCCCATCGCAGCCCAGCCTCCACCTCCCATCACAGCCCTGCCTCCGCCACCCATCACAGCCCCCCCCTCCGCTGTCGCCTCGTCCGCTGAGACCATCGAGCATTGAGCTCCACCAAGCTAAGCCCCGTCGACTATCGAGCAGCGAGCATCGGTCGAAGAAGACACGTGGTTGTGAACCAGAGCGGCAGAGCCGTCACCCACCGAGCTAAGCCCCATCGATCGTCACGGTAGTCTCACCCTTCAGTCGTCGTCACCCTTCGGTGGTTGTGAACCAGAGCAGATCGATTTAGATTCAGACTCAACACCCTTGGTCGTCTTCACCATTCGGTCGTCGTACCCTGCGGTGGAGCGGAGACGGTGAAGAGGGGGCGGTGGAGCGGCGACGGTGGAGCGGAGGAACGGCGATGCCGTGTTTTCAGTCGATTGGAGGAGCGCCCATCGAAGAAGACGCGTAAATGAGCGTGATTTAGAGCTTGGTTCCCATTCAAACCTTGATTCAGACTTGTTCTCTGGTTTGAACCATTCAGACCCTGATTCAGACATTCTCATCCCATTTAGATGTGTTTTTTTGTTGAAACAAACGGTCTGAATCTGAACCATTCAGATTCATACCCATTTAGATGCTACCAAACAACCCCTTACTCAAATGATCTGTAGGCCACATGATGGGTTATTTCCAACAAATTTTGATCACCTAACGTCCGACTTGGTTCCTCTGAGTTTTAGTCGTCGTGTCCCCGTTTTCACCACACATTGAACTATCATCTCTGGTTCGAGTCTCAGTTTCAACAACGATCATCACACTCGTACGTTTCGGAATCAAGTTAGTTTTCACCCTCACGAAAATTTACGATCCATACCGGTTAGTTTTGGAACTTGATTTTAGATTTGAGTACGATATTTCCTTGGAGCTATAAATACATGGAGAAGATGAAGTTTAAACAAAGTTTGAATGGATTTTAAACACGATTTAATCACCGGTTTGAGACTAACCAATGGTTCAACCCGTTCTCTAATCATGGTCATATCGTGTTTGAACCACACACACGTACATTTTATTTGTAAAGTCTAACCTATTCATTTATCCAAATCGAGTTACCAATTCAACGTCCCTAACACGCTTATTGGTATTACAAGATCGGGATCATACAATGAATCTTACAACCCGTATAACTTCGTTAATATCAATACAAATATTTGTTTTGGTTTTTGATTATCATTATTACATATGTATAACAACCTTTTTTTAATATGTGTAAATTCAAATGCGTTTAGGATTTAAAACAAGTATACGTTTGTTTTACAATGTAACGACACATTATTTAATGTAACTGGTGTAAGATCCAAAACTCATGTTAATTTACGCAAACACATGTTTTATAACGATAATGAGAAAGAAACTAAAAATTGGATGATTGTGACAGATTTATACGAGTTATTATAATAAGGTTGTGTTAACAGAATATTCATCCTCTAATATAACAATCATAAACAGTTATTTATGGGCCTACATAAATGTTCATGTCTTTGTAAACAAGAGTTTTATGTAAATACATATATGATTTAAAACATTTTATTTAAATATAAGATGTTTTATGGAAATACATAAATGATTTTAAACATTTTATTTAAATATAAAATGTTTTAATAGAAAAATATATGTATACTAGATATTTTACTTGCACAGTTTGCTAATAAACCTTGTATTATAAATAGGTTCTAACATATATTATTAATGTTTTGTGTAAAAATTAAGCTTAATTTTATGAAATTAATAAGATTATCTTGTCAGACTAAGTGTTTTTAAATCAGAAAAAGGATTTAAAAGTAAATTTACAAAAATAAGTAGTAAGAACACTTAAAAATAATCAAGGATTCTTACTTCGACAATCAGTCAAAACGTATAAGATATTAAAAAGTAATGCTTAACATATTTGTAACTATTAAGAATTAAAATAGTAAAGGACAAACAAACACATGCAAGATATACGATGAAAGCCATAACTCGTTAGGATAGACGACATAAAACCCCAAGAGCCCTTGTTCTTCTTCAATAAATAAAATGATTACGTGCCAAAAGGAATGATCGATCGTTTTCTAGTGTAAGTGCTTGCAATGGTGATTGTAGTGTTTCATACCTTAGACGATCGATCAACCTTTCAATTTATAGTACATTCAATATAACGGCTATCTAAGCAGTTCCTCTTATTTCGTACAATATCACGGTCTTCTTTGAACCGTTTGAAAGTCCATCATTGAATACGTGACTCCACATGTCCTCCACCTCTCAGATCGAGTCTTTAGGAGTTCATTTGAACGTGCTACCATTTTTCTTATAAATAGAAAATCAACAGAAATATACGTGTCATAGTTAAATAATATAATCATTTCTACAATGATGTGTTCCTGCATATAAATAAGAAATATTAGTCGAACAAATATTATACTTAAGAATCTCAAAAGTAAATATACTTAATTAATATTAGGATCTTTGATTATCCTTAGCTTAAAAATCCAGAATCATATTGCTATAATAATTTGTCCCCAAACAACTAGTAAGGTTATTAATGTTAACAAACTGAAATAGGTGATGTAATAATGTATTACTATATATAATTAAAAAAACATGAAAAGGAATAGTTGTTAGTGAGCCTCATTGTGGGTCCCATTGATTATATATATATATATAGGGGAGGGTTCCTAAGAAAACCCTTATTTTTTAGAAAACTAAGAAAACCATTTTTTCACCATTGATCTAAACAATCAACGGTTAAGATCTATTATAGCACTTTTGTAAATAAATGCTAATTAAATGATTTAATTATAACATCATAAGGGTATTATAGTGAAAATAAATTTTCTCTCTCTCATATTTAATTAAAATTCCTAAAATAGCTATTCTCTCTCCTCTATCTTAATTCAAACAAACAAATTTATTCAAAAAAAAAAAATTTCATTCAAAAAAATTAAATTCAAACAATTTGAATTTTTTAATACAAAAAATCAGAATTTTGGGATAAAAATTCGAATTTTTTCAATGAACCGTCTAATTACATGTATGTAATCAACCCAATTATTTCAATATTTAACATGATTACTTATATGTAATCATACAAATGTATTAGTTTGATTAAGTTACATAGTGTAAACATGATTATATGTATGTAAGCACTCAAAAAAATAAGAAAACTATATGATTACATATATGTAATCAACCTAACTATTTACATAAGCAAACATGATTACATGTATGTAATCATTCACGAAAAAAGGATATACGAAAGCATTGAAGGAAAAACCATTTGAATACATATATGTAATCAAACAAACTATTTACATATTTAAACATGATTACATGTATACAAACAATAGTTTGATCAAATAAACCTGCTTACGTATATGTAAGCATACTTGTAAATCTCTATTCATTAGGATGCAACCTCGTTTTCATTTGTTTAACTATAAAAAACAAAAAGAATAACTTCATACTTAATATCTTCATTCCTAGTGGTTTTTAATAACAATCACTCACTTTGATTTCAAATATGTAGCATCAATCGGTATAAGAAAATCGAATAATTTTTTGACCCTCAAATATGTTTTCTTGTATTGAAAAAAACAAGAAAATGAAAAAAAACAATACCATATAAGAAAATAATTTTGATATCATATGTGCGCACAATTTTGTGCTTCCATGCCAAGGTGTAGCAACGATGACATCAACATATTGAAACTGTTCATAAGAAGTAGTGTCACGTATTTTGGTTGGGCGCCATCACTATTCTTTAATTAGTTGGGCTTCCAAATCAAATGAACCACCGGTGGCGTACACGAGTTCGAACCCACATAGAAAATGCAAACCCACCAACGATCAGGTTTGTGGCACCGTATAACGAAACGTGTGATGTCTTTAGAAAAGTCTTTGATTGGATCGATGACCGAATCTATGGCATCCATTGTTGAAGCTTCGAGAAAACTGCAAAGGAGGATCGGTGACTAGTGCTTGCATTTCCATGGAATCGAAAAAATTAACTTTAACTTTTGAGTGAGAGTATCATGGTATTTAATTAAATTAGATAATTACCAAGATTAGTTTGGGTATATAATTACTTTATTACCCTTTTGAATAAATGAATAAAGAAAAAGTCAAAATTTTGTGATTGGTTAAAATTGGTTTTCTTAGTTTTCTTGAAAATAAGTAGTTTTCTCTTGAACTCTCCTCTATATATATATATATATATATATATATATATATATATATATATATATATAGGGTTAAGATATATTGAAAACCTTTTCTTAATGAGAAAACTGTGAAAACTCAATATTAACCATTAGATCTTGAGATGGATGGATAAGAAAAAAAGGGTATTTTTGATTTATTAGTTTGATTATAAAATGGGTAAAATAGTACAAAAAGGGCAAACCTGTCTTTTTCCACATGTGTACTTTTAATGTTTTTTATATATATTTTACATCAAAAGGACATCTTGTCTCTTTTCAAAACCACCATCCAAAATTGAATTGATTCATCTTCTTCTCCCACACCCTTCATTGACGTGAACCTCATTTTCTGGCGATCCACACGACGATCGGAACCGATGATGTTCGAGGAAACCATCGACTAAACAGTGACGTTCGCGGCAACCGGTGACGCTAAACGTAAACAGGCGTTACGATCGGTGACGTCAACAGCAAAAATCGTGGTGACGTGGAGTACGGTGACCTTCGATGCTGTCATAACCGAACCACATTAACGGTAACCGTCGACTTAACACTTGTATATCCAAGGGTTTTAGCATTTCGTTTTACCATAACCACATTAACGCTAACCGCCGACTTACGCAGATGTGGACGCTGTATCAAAAGTTTAGATCTGGAATAGGAACATGGTGACTGTGAAGGTGGTGACACTCTTGGTAAAGGGATCACATTTATTTTAACTCGTGTTACTGAAATTACGCTTGTGTTACGTTTCTTCTATGTTGAACTTACATTGAAATTATGTTTGTGTTACGTTTTCTTCTAAATGTGAAGTATCCAGGTTAGTTAATTTTTTTTATATATGTAGCTTTACAAAAAGTGGTATTTTTTTTTTCTAAGGCTTTAAAATTGAATCTAGCCGCCTCACATCGTTGTTAGTCTGTTAGATGCTAGTAATGAAGATAATTAGTTTGATGGAGCAAATTGGAGGCTGGATATGTCAAATTTTGCTACAACTTGGAGTCTTGGAGTTTCATAGGTTGGATGCGTTGTAGATACATCGATAAAACATGGGTAAACAATATTAAGAACATCTAATATACACCCTTTAAAAAAATGTACTTGACGTAAAAAAAAAAGCTTATTTATATTAAACTTGCGTATTTGTTACTCATTTGTTACATCTTTGTTACGTAATGTTTATATTATTGGGTTACATTATTGGGTTACATTAAATTACGTTGTGTTACATTTCTTCTATGTTAAACTTACATTGAAATTACATCGAAATTACGTTTGTGTTATGTTTCTTCTAAATGTGAAGGATCAAGGTTAGTTAATTTTTTTTATATATGTAGCTTCACAAAAAGTGGTATTTTTTTTTTCTAAGGCTTTAAAATTGAATCTAAACGCCTCATATCGTTGTTAGATGCTAGTAATGAAGATAACCAATTTGATGGATCAGATTGGAGGCTGCGTATGTCAAATTTTGCTACAACTTGGAGTCTTGGAGTTTGACAGGTTCGATGTGTTGCAGATACATCGATAAAACATGGGTAAACAACATTAAGAACATCTAATATATACCCTTTGAAAAAATGTACTTGATGTAAAAACGGTTATTTACATTAAACTTACATATTTGTTAATCCTTTGTTACATATTTGTTACGTAATGTTTATATTATTGGGTTACATTAAATTGCTAACAGATAGTTCGGGTGAAAATGCAAAAGCTTCGACACAGTTTGATACAAGAATGAGTGTGGATAAAAAGTTTCTGCATCTTTCAAGGGAAAACAAAATGACAAAAACATTCAAATAAAGTATATAAAGAATAAAAGAAAAACAAATAGTGGTTTGAAACGAACGGGAAAAAATGATTTTACTTGCAA
Organism: Mikania micrantha; assembly: GCA_009363875.1. NCBI lineage: Eukaryota > Viridiplantae > Streptophyta > Magnoliopsida > Asterales > Asteraceae > Mikania > Mikania micrantha. Next base: position 185,169 of record SZYD01002076.1, on the reverse strand, counting down.
TTCTAACATGTAAAATAATGTGAACTACTACGTAAATTACAATGTTTTGCATCTGCGACAAAAAAAAATGAAAAAAATGTTACAATATAGGATGTGTGCAATTAAAAATACAAAAAAATGTGGCCATAAAAAAGCGAAAACAAAATTACTTAATAGAATAAATGAACGTTTAATGTGTAATAAACTTGTAAAAAAGAAAAAATTGATGATACGTGTAACTTTGAAAGGGTGGTGTGAAAAGTATGAATTATTATAATACCAAAAGTACAAATAATGTGATGCGTGTTTTACAAAAAAAAAAAAAACTTTTCATTAATGAATAACATGATGTGGGTTCGATAACCTTACCACAATGGTACACCAAATCTCTGCAACTATCAAATAAAATATTAAAAGAATATATGAAATCAAAATCTAGTTTCAAACGAGCAGGAAACAAAATTATTTCAATTGCAGGTCTAACAGGTAACAAAACGTGAACTAAGAAGGTTTTATTCAATTGAATAGAGGTTTATGGAGGTTTAAAGAGAGGTGGTGAGAAACGTATGACTTATTATCAAAAACAAAGAGTACAAAATAACATGATGCATGTTTTATAAAAATAACTTTTCATTAATGAGTGACATGATATGTATTAGACAACCTTACCACAAAAGTACACCAAATCTCTGCAACTATCAAATAAAATATTAAAATAATATATTAAAGCAAAAGTTAATTTCAAACGAGCGGGAAAAAAGGGTATTTCAAATGCAGTTCTAATATGTAACAACACGTTTACTGCAATGTAAATTACATGTTACAAATAATAAAAAGTATCAGTAGCTGAAAATAACTGAACATTAAATGTAGAAAAAAAATATATAAATGTACGTTACAGATAATTACATATAAGTAACAGAAAATGCTTTAAAAAAATAATGAATCTACATGTGTGCAATAAAAAATGGAAAAAAAAGGTGCAATAAGAAAGTAGAAACAAAAATATATATATATATGTGTGTGGTTTATATAATGTGAAAACTAATCTTAGAAAGAAAACCTTAAACTCTATCTGGGACATTCATTTGTAATTTTGAAATCAAAGATTTAGCCCGTATTAAAGCACATTAAAATGTATTTATTTATTCAAATCTCAATTTTGCATTTAATTTTAATGTGATTTGTTTTCAAAATATCAAATAAAACGGCTCATATATGGTTTAAAGATTTTCTCTGTAAGATCGAGTTTGAAAACATGATGCGCATTACAAACCCGATATATATACACATATATGCATACATATATATATATATATATATATATATATATTAGCATTATAAACCCATGTATTACATGGGTTGAATAATTATAACATGCTATAAATAATAATTTTTATAAAAATTTATATGTTAGATTTATCAACTATTTATAATATAAGAAATATGAATATCCAAAAATTATATAACAAATAATAATTATATTCAATAATTATATAATTATATTTTAAGATAATATATAATTTAAATCTTGTTATATTTTACCAAGTTTTAGTAAAATAGCAAATTATTAGCATAAGAAGATATATATTTTTCAATGTATAATTATTAAAAATTGTTAAAATAATTAGGAGAGAGAGGCGGGAAAAAAATTCCAGAAATCACCTGGACGTGACACGTGTCTCCTAAATATACTCATTTATTAGAGTAGGTAGATTAGAAAATTTTTATTAGCACTTAAAAAATCTATATATGGGTTAAAACAAGCATCACCTCAGTGGTACTTAAAATTTGATGAAGTCATAAAGAAACATGGTTTCGTTAAGAACCAAGTGGATCAATGCACCTACTTTAAAATGAGTGGGAACAATTTTGCTATACTTGTCCTTTATGTGGATGATATCCTTTTGGCAAGTAATAGCATAGATTTGTTGCATGAATCAAAGCGAATACCTTCACGTAATTTTGACATGAAGGATCTCGATGAGGCTTCTTATGTGATAGGCATTGAAATACATCGAGATCGAGCCAAAGGAACATTAGGACTGTCTCAGAAGGCTTATATTGATCGTGTTCTTACACGTTATAACATGCAACATTGCTCTCCATCAATAGCTCCAGTAGTTAAATGAGATGTTTTTGGTTCTTTTCAATGTCCAAAAACAGAGGTAGAAATGGAACAAATGAAATTGATACCTTATGCTTCAGTAGTAGGAAGCTTGATGTATGCTCAAGTCTGTACTCGTCCGGATATTGCATATATTTCTGGGATGCTAGGCCGATATCAATCCAACCCTGGCCTAGATCACTGGAAAGCATGAAAGAAAGTAATGCTATTTCTTCAAAGGACGAAAGACAATAAGTTAACTTATAGAAGAAATAATAACTTAGAAGTGATTGGCTATTCTGATTCTGACTTTGCTAAATGCAAAGATGATAAGAAATCTGCTTCGGGGTATATCTTTAAGCTAGCAGGCGGACCAATTTCATGGAAGAGTCATAAACAACAATTGACAACGGCCTCAACGATGATGGCAGAATATGTCGCGGTTTATAATGCAACTTGTCATGAAATGTTGTTAAGAAATCTAATCGCTGAACTCAAAGTTATAAATTCCATATCAAGACCATTGAAGATTTATTGTGATAATTCAGCGACTGTTAGTTTCTCAAACAGTAACAGTTTAACAGGAGTTGGATTGTATCTTGATACAAAGTTTTTATTCGTAAGAGAACGAGTAGAGGAAAATAATCTTTGTATCGAATACATCAACACTAAAGAAATGCTTGCGGATCCAATGACCAAAGGTCTACCTCCCAAAGTTTTTCAAGAACTCGTAATGAAGATGGGTTTTGTTAGCGACCTTGTATAATAAGCATAGTGTATTAATAATTACTATAAATTTCCTCGAATGATTTATGTTGTCTATACTAGTGCACACGTGATAATGTTATATATAGACAAATTTGTACAAAATAATATTGTACATTAAATGGTTTATTTCAGTCATTTTGGTTTTAATAATAATTGTTTTATTTTAAGACTTTAGTATGATTAATGGGGGTCTTGAGTTGACTACAATTCAATGACTGTATTTTTCTTCTAATGTTTTAACTTTAAACTTGATGAGTATTTAACTTGGCTAAACTCAAAAATACTCATCTTAAATGGTTATTCGGCCAAGTAGGAGAATGTTGGAAAACTCATTTGTGTGGCCTACCCATTTATCTAAGTTTCACCAAATGACATAACAAGTCCCTACACTTTCGTAATATTATTTGATGGACATGATTGAAAGGTATACATAAGGATTGTTTCCCTTTAGATGTCATAATATAATTTCTACAGAGAAAACACCATACAAACTCTCTCTGAAGATCTACCCATCAAGATCATAATCGACATCATAACGGGAACAAAATTCATAATCATGATGGCATCATCTTCTTCCAAATCATTGATTCCTACAAGTAAGTTTTACTAATTTGATATTCTTGCTCATGTTGTGATTGATTGAATATGATTAGGGTTCTTAGATTTCAACCCTAATTGAACATATAATCAACATTGGGGACTAGTGATTAACCGGGATTAATCGGTCAACTAATCGGCCTAGTCGGATAGTCGGGCCTAGTCGGTCTTAGGGGACTAACGATTATTCGGTCGATTAATCGGCCTAGTCGGGGATTTTTACAATATGCTTATACCCGACCAAATATAATTTACTAGACTACAAGAGAGTATTGGATGTTCAATCCTTTCATTTTACTATGTACATATCATGTATATTAGGGGTGTGCATAAAACCAAAAATACCGACCCAAAAACTGAAAAATCCAACCCGAAAAAACCGAACCCAAATAGAAACCGACAGGTTTGGTGTTAGTTTTCTAAAAACCGAAAGTTTGGGTTTGGTTTTACCTTAAAGAAAAACTGAAAAAACCGAATACATGCGTATATGCATATATATATATATATATATATATAGAGGAAGGTTCTGTTGTTAACCCACTGTAATTGTGGTAACCCAGTGAACTTTGACAAAAAATGCCCGAATCTTTGGGTTTTTTTCATGGTCTTTATTATACATATTTAGGGGTTTCTTTTTTGTGTTTTGGCTAATTCGCAATGCAAATCGAATTTACCTCGGTGTAAATTCGAGTTGCATTTCGCAACATTTAGAAAAGTGCAAAAATTTTACACTGATGCAAATTCAATTTGCATTGCGAATTAGCCAAAACACAAAAAAGAAAACACCCTTAAATATGTATAATAAAGACTATAAAAAAACAAAGATTTGGGCATTTTTTGTCAAAGTTCGCTGGGTTACCGTAATTAGGCAAGGTTTTTATTTGAACCAAATTCTATATATATATTACCTTTGAAAATTTTCAACAACTTATAAACCGTCTATTTTTATTTTCTTAGTTCTTGATATTAAAAGTTAAATAAAAATCATATATTTTATTATTAATTTTGGCTTAGGATACCAAAAACACGTATGACTTTTACTAAATTTAAATATTTTGTATATATTTTTAAATATTAAGTAGTGTTGTACTTAAAATATTTTTAATATAAATATAATATTTTAGTTTATTTTTTTATAAGCATAATTTAAGGCCTAAGTAGAAAAACCGAAACCCAAACCGAACCCAAATGGGTTTTGAAAAGATAAAAACCGAAAAAACCAAACCCAAACGGGTTTAAAAACCAAAAAAACCGAAATTTCGGTTTTGGGTTTGGACTAAGCCAAAAACCGACCCATGCACACCCCTAATATATATACCCTATTTAATGATGACACGTCTCTTATATAAACTTTTAATATTGGGTTCTGTTCCATTTTCCCCCTCCATCTAGATATATTTTACTATGTACATATCACCTACAATCTAGGCGTTTGGCTTACCATCAATACCTAAGTTCGAGCCCTCATGTGACGAGATTTCAACAATCATGATTGTTTGACACTTCAGGTCAAACTTGAACCAAGACCAATCCAAAAGGAAAACTAAAGGAAAATATTTTGTCATGTGGTGATTGGGATTCGAACCAACAGGGCAACCCTGAGAATTGAGTTGCCTAGGACCAGCCGGAAAAAAAGGTCTTAGCGAATTCAAATATTAAAGCACGTGTTAAAAAAATCGAAAACCGTATAAAACAAAAAACAAAACTGTATTCGTAAATGAATAAACCGAACCGAGTTTTGATGCAACAATCCAGCCAAAAACGAGTGTTAACCTAATCCTGCAAATAAAATGGGGACTTTTTAGATAAAAGGCTCATCAATGATACAACAATCCAACCAAAACCGTATATTATTTTCATGACCAACATTAGTGTCATTGCACAGAAGTAACGCATCTGAGTTGATTTTATGTATGTTTTCCAAGTGTTAGAGATTCTTATTAGGTTTGCACCCTATAATGGAGAACTTTCACTGTATTTTTCAAGCTTAATCTTTACAATGAGGGTATTTATATGGAACCAAAACTATTCTACAAGCCTTAACCTTGGTTTATGTAACACCTGACCAAGGACGAAATCATCAGGACAACACGAAATGTAGATTGTTTAAAAGAACAGGGCATATAATGTAACTAATTCAAACATTAAAAGAAATTCAAACATAACATTCAAACCAATTCACTTCATTCATCATAATTGAAATACAAAGTCTTTTATTCAAAGGTTAAACAAAATTTAAAATGATAGATAATTAGGTCCAAGCTCCTAGCAATCTTAAGTTGTATTTCCACCTGAAACATGTTTAAAATAAAATGTCAACTATAAAGTTAGTGAGCATTCGTAGATTTTAAAAACTCACACAAAAAATAGTTGATAAAATGTATATATAATGTAATATGTAAACTCTAAGCATAATGAACATAGCCAAAATGAACTAGCAAGCAAGACATATCAAATAATGTTAACAAGTGATGTTTGACCAACGTTTAACAATCATAACAACTAGGTTTATACACCTCGCGCGTTGCGGCGGGTTATCATAGTATACTCTCGAAAATGGGTATTATATATCATTTGTTCAAGCACAAATTACATAGCAAAATCAAATCTCTCATATCAAACTCTATACAATTTTTTCATAAAAATATAAAATCATACAAAATCCTCAGAAATATATACAAAAATAATAGAAAAAAATTACTCACAAAATCATTCTTACAAGCAACCAATAGTTTGTATTAAAACAAAAACTCAAATCTCCAAACAAATCTACCAAATTTAATAAAATCAAATATCTAAGCGAATATCTCAAATTTAATATCCTCGTCTCTATAAATACTTTTCGAAGTTAAAAAGAACTTCTTGTGATCCAAGTCTAAATTATCAAAACATCACTACATTAATCATACACATATACATTACTATTCATTTTACTATGTAGCAACATATAAAGATTTTGAGGCAGTGAAAATAATTTGTGTACACCCCAAAATGACGGAAGGTATGGGCTCCCATGCCCACCATTTGTCAAAATTAAAAATTTAAAAATATTTTATCTCCTTTACCCTAAATTATATATGATAATAAAATATAGTAACTAAAATAAAAAAAAAAAAGTTATGTGACCAAAGTCAAAAACATCAAAACTTTTCTATTCAATTTCATGCGTTTTAATATATATATATATAGTAATGTTGAAGTTAGTAACATATCACCACACGCTTCCTTCGAAGGATAAATCAAACATTGATAGGATGGTGGGTCCAATATATATCTATCATAATCGCCAAATATGTAATCATATGATCACAACACATTCTTTGCTAAAATTTATTAACTCTAAGGTCATTAAGCTAAGTTCACATGTTAGTAGTCAAAACTATGTTTTTCTAATGAGCATGTTTCACTTCTAAAGTAAAAGCAAAAGAAGAGTGGATATAAAGACTCACCTTGACAAGTAAGATAGCATTAGCAATAGTTGTCAACGTATAGTTCAAATAATGTTCACCACAAATGTAATCAACTTATATAGTTCAATCATATGCAAATGTAATTATGACATTTCTATGGAATCCTAACGTAATTAACATGATATAATCATAGTTGAAAATGTATAAACCATTTTGTTTTTGAAGATTTTAAATTAAATATTAATATAAAATCATTAAAGTTTATTATTCAAATTAAATAATAATTTAAAGTTTACAATTATTATTTGAATAACATTAAAAGAAAAGAAAAAAGATTTTTTTTTCTTTTTTTTCTTTCATTTTTTTAATCAGAAAGTTGAAGATAGGGTTGACCAGAAGGTTGACCAATTTGGTATGGTCAAAGCCACACTTTAAACCATATTTTCTGGCTATAACTTATAACCAATCAACCAAATATAAAATAGATTATGAGACACCATAGTATAAACCAGAGGGGCAGAAACGTCAGTTGACTGGCACAAGTGCAACGACAAAAATTTCTCATCACAATATAATGTTGGAACATATCATCTTTCATGTCCTTCTGGCTTTGTAATTGTTTGAACAATTATTTGTTTGCACCTGGTTTAACCAGAAACATTATTTTAGTTTCTTTATTGTTTGAACAAAGATTTAAGTACGTTTTTAATGGCATTATTATATCTGCCTACTTAAATGATGTATTTTATTTTGAGGCTAAACCTCAAAATGGTATTTACAAGATAGATGTTTAACCAAACAATAATGTATATAGTCTTTCTAAGCGTATCAAATTTGGCATTAATGATGCATTTCTATGGCATTGTAGACTTGGCCACATAAGCAAATTTCGCATAAAAAGGCTCCAGTCTGAGGGGATTCTTAAATCTACTTGACAGGACTCCTTTGATGATTGTGAATCTTGCTTGGCTAGAAAACTCACTAAAGATCCCTTCACCCATGTTGGGGAACGAGTAAAAGATCTGTTTGCAATCATACATATTGATGTGTGTGGTCCTTTCAGAACTATGTCTAGAAATCATTAAAGATACTTTGTTTCATTCATTGATGATTATAGTCTATATGCATATGTTTATTTAATGAAGCATATGCATGAAACCTTTGAAAAGTTCAAAGAATTCCAAAACAAAGTAGAAAACCAACTCGGTAAAACGATTAAGGCACTTTGATCATATCGAGGTGGCGAATATCTCAGCTTAGATTTCATCGATCATGTTAAAGAATGTGGAATTGTTTCACAACCCACTCCTCCCTGCACATCCCAAATTAATGGCGTAAGCAAGAGGATAAATCGCACCTTACTTGATATGATCAGATCAATGATGTGTCACTAACTTGGCATCTTGGTGGTTCTGAAGTCCTTGTAGTAGCTGAGCTTGATGAAGAACCTACTAACTACAAATATGATATCTCCGATACAGAATCTGCGAAATGACTCGATGCCATGAATGCCGAGATGTAATCTATGCATGACAATCAAGGATGGGACTTGGTTGAGCTACCCCTAGTTCTTAGGTAGTAGGGAGAAAATGGAGTTTTAAGAGAAAAACCAACATGCCTAGAAAGGTCCATACTTATAAAGCATGGCTGGTTGCAAAGGCTTTTACTCAAACTCAAGGTCTTGACTGTGATGAATTTTTTTTCACCCGCTGCTACGATTAAATCGATCAAGATATTAATTTCCATAATTGCATATTATGACTATGAGATATGACAAATGGATGTTAAAACCACTTTTTTTAAAGATCTTTCTAAAGATGTCTATATGATTTAGCCTGATGGTTTTATTAATCCAAAATATACAAATAAGGTATGTAAACTAACTAAGCGCAATTATGGACTCAGACAGGCATCTCGTTGTTGGGGTCTTTGTTTTGATCAAAAGATCAAAGAGTTTGGTTTCGTCAAAAACAAATATGAACCTTGTGTTTACAGTAAGGCTAGGAGCACTGTATCAATCCTCATCATGTATGTGGATGATATATTGATTATTCCAACAACATCCCTATGCTCAACGAAGTCAAGCACTGGTTGGGAACTTGTTTTGCAATGAAAGATTTTGGAGAAGCAACTTACATTCTCGGAATGAAACGTTTCAACATGGAGAACTCTAAGAAAGATACTATTCCCATGACTAAAGGAACCTTGTTGAACAAATCACAATCTCCTTCTACAGAAAATGAAATTAGGCGAATGCAAGCAATTCCATATGCCTCGGCGATTGGTTCTATTATGTATGTTATGTTATGAACTAGACTAGACGTCTCGTATGCTTCGAGTATAACCAGTCAATTCAGCAAAATCCTAGCATTGCATATTCTACTGTAGTCAAGAACATTCTAAATTACTTGAGAAGAACTAAAGAAATGTTCTTAATATTTGGAGGAGAGTGGAAGAAGAGCTCACTGTAAGGTGTTACCCTGGTGCTAGCTTCCAGACTAATCGAGATGATTCTCGCTCACAATCAGGTTTTGTATTCACTCTTAATGGAGGAGTTGTCTCATGGAAAAGTTCCAGATTGAGTGTAGTGGTGGATTCAACCACCGAATCTGAATATATTGTTGTATCGGATGATGAAGGGAAGCTGCTTGGATAACGAAGTTCATAGCTGACCTCTATGTGGTTCCAAGTATTCACTGCAAAGGATGCTACTTGGATAAAGAAATTCATAGTTGATCTCTATGTGGTTCCAAGTATTCAGAAACCTATCGAAATTTTTTGTGATAACTCATTCTATAGCTCAAGCCAAAGAGCCCATGTCTCATCACAAATCTAGGAACATTTTAAGAATATTTCATTACATACGAGAAATAGTGGAACGTGGAGACATCATAATAAGCAAAGTGGACACAGATCAAAACCTAGCAGACCCGTTCACTAAGCCCATGACTCAGGACTAGTATGGTTGACACAGGAATGCGATCGGGCTTAGATTTGCTAGCGATATGTTTTGATTTAGTATTTGGATGTATGAACATATAAACATTTATACTTTTGAATTCACTGTTGATTTACTCGTTTAAATGCAATTCTGAAATTTTATAACTGTGTTCGCTTTTTAATAGTTTAATCCATGAATCTTGTATTCTTATATATCCATGAATCTTGTATTCTTATGTATTCTTATATATTCGTGGGACTGGTCGGTGAGGGGCGCCTAATGGTGGCGTTCACCATTTTTATATATTCGTAGCCGATTAGACTCGTGGGAATGACTTTAAATTAAGACTATTCTGGATTTGTTATCAAGTAGTTGACTTCTATTATGAACAGTGTTGTAAAAATCGGCCTAGGCGGCCGCCTAGGCGCTAGGCGCCCACCTTCTGTGTAATTTTTGGCCTAGGCGGTGCCTAGGCGCTAGGCGGTGCTAGGCGGCCTAGGCGGGGTCTAGGCGGTCTAGGCGGGGTCTAGGCGGTCTAGGCGGGGCCTAGGCGGCCCGATCAGATTTTTATTTTTTTTTCACTTTTTTTTCACTTTTTTGATTTTTTTTGGCTTTTTTTGACTTTTTTATGGTAAAAAGGGACCCATTTCATGATTATTTAGACATTTCTCAATCAAAAATCTTTAATATGTCTCTGAAACATCGAATTCAAGCAGTTAACATCGAAATTTATCTCTAAACTTTGAACTCAGTGTTTAAGTTTGCACTTTAAAGTACTTTTTTTAGTATATTTAAGTATATTTTTTAAAATTATTTGAAGTATTATATTAAATTATTGATATTGATGTGTGTATATAATATATATTTGTAAAATTACATATAAAAATTCCAATCCGCCTAGCGCCGATTAATCCCGATTAATCCCTAGGCGGTACCTCGCCGCCCGACTAGCGCCTAGCGACTTTTACAACCATGATTATGAATGATGCTGGATGTAATTCGCTTTAAATCGTCTCCATGGATCTTAGTCATGAGATGTTATTGAAATTGGTAAACTCATCTTGTATCCTTTGACCTGAGATATATACTAGAACTTTTGTTTAAGAAGGGACATTCTTTTATTAGTGCCAACCATTGTAGCGCAACTGCCAATTATAAAGGCTTTGATTAGAATGGTTCTGAGATTCAGTGGGAGTTATATATAATCAAGATTGAGATTGTGTACTTTTACATAGTTTATGTAATAGTTAGACATTATGTTGTCGTTCAAACTGGCGAAGTGTAAGACCTTACCCAAACTAATTGTGTGTTTGATTGGCCCACTCTGAATCTAATTCGACAACAATAATAATTGAACGTCATATGAGGATGAATTAGATATATGTCTCATTGATGTCTTTTACAGAAGGATAGATGACAACAATTACCATAAGTATACTATCCTGCTACAGTAAGACGATAATTTGGTTAATGACTTTAAAGTGTCATACCTTGTTAGGAGCAATCATCTGCAGCTGGAGCACCACTAACTATCTACGTTGACCTATTATTGAAATCCATCCAAGTAGGAGATTGTTGGATTTATATGTACGGACCCGATAAGTTAACGTAAATAAACGAGCTATGACACGTAAGAGTTACACCGTGGGCAACGGAAATTAAATCCACTTAATTTGATTAACTGTAATCACGAACATGTTTATAACTTATAACTGTTATAAATTAAATACAAGTTTAATTATCATTTAATTAAACTTATGGTTTTAGGCTTGCAATTACGTATTGGACCTAAACTAGTCCGATTGAACTTTAGGGCATGAAAATAATCAATATTAGGTTAAAAGAGATTAGGAGATTGAAAATTTCCTAACCTCTTTTTCTTTCTTGGAAGTTGCCCTAAAAACCCACACACAAAAGAAAGGTTTTCTTTTTTATTTTGATGTAGCCGCACGACATCAAAAAGAAAAACCTATTTTTGTTTCTCTGTCGTCAACACAAAAGTAAAAGAAAACTACGTTTGGTTCCTTATTGTTGCAGTCAATCACCAAAAGAAAAAGGAACCCAATTCGTGGTTTCTGGTCAACCACCGCAAACCATCTCCTGCTTCCACGGTGGATCAGGAACCCGTTCTTGCTCTTGTTCAAGCATCCGTTTGTTGAATCTCGGCGTCACAAGCAGTTAATCATTATCGGAAGAGTATAATCTTTTATCATCGGTAGATTAGATTAGTTTTAAATCTGTGTTTGTATGTTTTGTAACCATGATCCTGAACGAGAATTTTAACAATGTTAAAGTTTGAAATCATAATTATGCGGCATTAATATTAAATGTGGATTTCATATATTAATTGGTAGAACTTGTTTTTACCTAAAAAGTCAAACCAAATACCACTACGATTCCCAACATATACAACTCTCAAAAGGAACCAAGCTATCATAGTATGAGGTTGTTTTATAGCCTCTTTCGTTAAGAGACAACTCTGAATCGGTCAGATATTGGAATTGTTTGCTTTCTAAAAAAACACCTCTAAACCAATCAAATAGTTTTTTTAACAATTAAGTTTTAAATATGGATGGCAATGGTATGGGTTTGAGTAATCCCAATTCTATACCTGATTATAAAAGTTTATCTCACACCCATCCCAAAACACATCAGGCATTTACCTGCCAGAATACCCCTACCCGTTAGTTAGCTAAATATATCCGTTGATAATAACTAGCTTAAAACACGTCTATTATCGGGTAGCTAATTAAAGATATTTTTTTATAACCAAAAACTATATGTTAAATATGCCAAAAACAAACAATTAATATATCAAATTGCATGAAATTTTAAAATGTCATAAGTTGATTATAATTATTCAAAATAAACCAAAGAATAACAATTATCAACAAAATGGTTAAAAAAAAATATTGAAGTTACCACAAAAAAACAAAGATAAAAAAATAAATTTTAAGAACAATTTCTAAATTTCAAAGGAATAAAAAAAGAAACAAATTATATTTACTTCAAATGTATATAAATGAGTATTTATAGTCGGGTACGCGGATGGGTAAACAGATATATAATCAGGTAATCGGGCCAGGTAAACGGGTATATGAACAAATTACATGTCCGTCCCATACCCGCGAAAATTTTAAAAATTAATCTCATACCCGACCCAATACCTATCAAGTTCGGAAATACACATCCCGACCATATGTAGTGAGTTTCGCCACTGGGTAAACCCGTCGTGCATGAGTTTTTTTTTGCCATCCCTAGTTTCAAATAGAGTCTCAAATCTCAATGTTTGTCATTTTAGTAACTCAATGTTTAAATGTTTAATAAATCAACAACCCCTGTGAAAAATAGTAACCATAATACAAAAGATTTCGAAACTCAAATACAGAATTTTCTGTATATTTCTCAAGCTTAATCTTTACAATATACAAGGTATTTTGCAGGGAACGGAAACTATTCTAGAAGACTTGACTACTTGAAAGATAATTTGACAACTTGACCAACTGTCGACACAATGAGAACACACAATATATTATTTCTAGTGTATATATATTCCAACACACTCTAAAGTTACGTCATAATATGTTATTATTGACTTTAGAACACCATCACTTTGACAACATCCTTATGTTTGCAGCCTTCAAAGTAGAGATAGAAAAAGAAAAAAAAAAAGAGTTTTGACCGAATCAATACGGGTTTTTAAACCTGTTTTCCGAATCAGTTTTGATTTTATGGAAAAACCAGCAGTTTATGATTTGTTTGTGGTGTTTCGAGAGAGCTAACCGGTTATTAACCATTTTTTCAAACCGGTTAATTGGTTTACCTAAGTAAAAAATCGGTTATTGTTATAATATCGGTTTCGGTTTTAGATTTGAAAAACCAGTTATTAACTGAATCGGTTATTGGTAAAAACATTGACCAAACTTTGACCGGTTAACCGCTTCGATTATTGAAAAGCCGGTTTTTGACTGGTTAACCGGTTTGTGCACCTCTGCTCTAAAGTATTCGAACCAAGGCAACGTGAGTCCAGTGAATGATTCATGAAACTTTTTTATGAGGATCATCAAACATATCATTTATTTTGTTTGATTCAGGTCATGTCAAACGTGAATCAAGCAATTAATCAACAAGCTAACATAACATTAACAAATCGTTCAATGAACAATCTAGCATTCTAGCAAATAGCCAGCAATTTAACATTCTAAAAATTAAAAAAAAAATAATAATCAAATTATAAATTATATAAAAAAAGAAGTTAGTTAGATAAAAAAAAATTTAAGAAAAATATCTATACAGGCATACGGTGTTGCTTAATATCTGATATAAGAGAGGGGTGACTTCACTAGCAACAATTTGAGGTGGGCAAAAAAAGGGACCCGGAACCGACAACCCGAACCGGAACCAACAACCCGAATCGGAACTAGAACCGGTCATATCCGAACCGGTGGATACGAATGGGTACGGTTTTTCAAACAAATTAGAACCGGAAAAACCGGAACTGGTTCCACCTGTACCCGTCGTCCCGGCCAAAACCCGAACCGGAACCGGAACCGGAACCGGGTATTGTCTTTGTTGACCGGAACCGGTTCCGGTTCCAAAAAATGCCCGATTTGCACACCTCTAGCAACAATGATTTCGGTTGACGGACTGTTAGTTCAGTTGGTCCTGATAGCAACAATGGTTTCGGTTGACAATTCATTTAACTCGTCTTGGTCTTGATAACAACAAAACACACAAACTTACCCAGTATATTCTCACTTTTCAGTATGGTCTTGAAGGAAGGATGGACACAAACCTTACCCCTATCCCAGTTGGGATAGAGAGGCTGCTCCGAAGGAGTCTCATGCTCATAGTTATCGTTTGAAGTTAATCATCCCCAACATTTTTAACATTATTTTCATATTATAAGTAAAATAACGATAAAATTAGGGCAATTTTACTTTAGTCATTTGATGGCACACACAAATACATTATATGCGTGTACCGCAAATGGGCGTGGACGTGATAACAATTAACAACAATGATCTTGAATGTGAAAGCCGAGTGGGAAAGAGAGATTCCTAATATGGTTAATTTTGAAGATGAAACGAAACACAAAGAATTGATTACGTCAAATTTGGGCAAAGTCTTAAATTCTTCATTTTCTTTTTCAATATTGCTAATAGAATATGATTGTTTAACAATTTAATTAGTAGGCTAACGTCTAGATGTAATCTTAAAATTGTAAAATAGTTACATGGTATTTTAGTAATTGAGTTTGATTTATAACTTCTAATAATTTATGTAGTAATGAGCTTAGCACTTTAATAAATGTTGGTTTTATACTTGAGTAATTTTAAGATTGTAAGTTTTGTTATCGTTAAAATTTCTTGAGGTCGATTTTAAAATTTCATGGAGTTCAGGTTTAAAATTTTATAGAGGTTGGTGAGTTTATATTGTTTATATTTACCAAAAGAAGCACACAATGCGATATATTGTTTTGTTATATGACTTTTAGGACAAATACTAAAACCTTACACCTAATTTTTATAAAATATGATTATAAGTTTGATATGGTAGTTAATATATACGTTATGATGTTTAAGTTTTTTTTGTTAAATGACTTCAAAAGTTAAACCGATAAAGTATACTTTTGTATCGAGATATTGTGAACAACTTGATGTTATGATTTGATTATGGTGATATCATGTTATGTTTTGGTATGTGTGAGTAATAAAAATCAAGAAATTATATTTAGTAAAACATATGAAAACAAATTTATGTATAAGTTAAATGTCAAACATATGCCGGGTCGAATTCCATTTTATTGAGGAGATGTGTGACTCTTACTGCCTAAATCATGACAATAATACTTTGAGATTATTTGTAGGTAGACATGCACAAAGTAACTGGTTAATTGAATTGAACCGGGTTCTGAGCACTAACCGGTTTATATCCGGTTAACCGGTTATATTTTTCAAAAAACTCTCCATCGGTGGAAAAGTAGCCGTTGTGTGACCGAGTAACCGGTTATTAGCCGGTAACCGGTTTGGTTAAAATCAAAATATAGATGTGTTATAGCCATGTCTAGCCGTTTTACATAACTTTTTTGACCATTTTACCCCTAAACGAAAGTATAAATTGATGGGAATGTTTTGGTTTGGTCACACAACATCTATTCTTCTCTTACGTTCTTACACACTTGAAAACGATAAAAAACAATCAAAGACGCTAAAAAATGATCACCTACTTCTTAATTCAATCTCAATTCAATGGCAAGCTCATGAAGTGCTCAAAGTTCCATTGGTGTTGGTGCATCCTCTTCAACCAAACCAACCGTTATAAGAATCAAAGCTACAACGAGTAACAAATATATATTCCAATATTTCAACTAGCGAAATGTTGAAATAGTGTCGATGAGGCTCACTGCAAAGGTTACAGTACTTTTCTTAAACATGAATCTAATTATACTTTAAAAAGTCATTTGACCAAGCATTGTGCTATGGTCAAAAATAATTTGGCAAACGATCAAGCACGAATGTCCATCGAGTGTGGGGTTTGAAACTTCGATCTCGACATGGTTCATGAGAAACTTAGTAATTTAAGAAAGTTTGTCCTTCAATCATTTTGACAACCCATTATTAATAAGATTGATTCAAAAGAAGCTACAAGCTCGATACAAACAAGTAAGTCGTTCCACTATTTAACATGATTGTTTGAAACGTTGGCATCAAGCGAAAAACAATTAAATTTGGGTTTTCAAAATTTAAAAATCGGGGTTAATTTAACGGATATTTTGTCCGCACCACATTGGTTGCCTAAATCGTAACATTGCGTTACCGCTCATTGGATTGATTCCAATACGTGGCAAATGGACTGTTTTAGATGATTATTTTGTAATAAATACCGGTATTGTACCGATCATTTCGGTACGGTATTCGGTGCCCACTTTTTCAAAAATTGGGTACCGGTATTTTCGGTATCGGTGCCGGTACGATAATGGTGCAGTACCGATCTCATCCCTAGCGTTGCACATATTATTAACTTGGTTGTGAACGATGCTCTTGTAGTTCCTGAAATGAACAATTTAAAATAACTTTTTAAACAAATGTTAAATAATGTTTTTTTGACAAGCCGTAAAAAGATATATGGATTATCAAAAATTTTGTGAGGATAGAAACTCCCTCTTTATAGGTTCGTATTGGAACGTACCAATAAAATGGAATTTGACCTGGCATATGTTTGACAACGCCTTACGACAAAGGCAAGCCTTGGAAGTATTTCATGAAAATGTAGTCCAACGACGTCGGGCTAAGACTTTTCTTAGCTGATGTTGGGTCGCCATTGCAGAATTCACTGGTTTATTCGGAACTTTTAAAAATTCAACAACTATTTTATCTGGTGTTTATTATCTCACGTCTTGTTTAGTTCTTCAACAATTATTTATAATGACTAGAAAAATTAACGAATTTTCAATCGGAAGGTTATATATATATTTAGAGTAAACTTCTCTTTTGCTTCCTGTGGTTTGACAAAAGTAACCATTTTCATCCAAATTTTGAAATTTTGCAATTTTCCTCCATTAGTTTCAGAAAATTAACCATTTTCATCCAAAGTCCATTTAAACTTTGGATGAAAATGGTTACTTTTGTCAAACCACAGGGACTAAAATGGTTAATTTTCTGAAACTAATGGAGGAAAATTGCAAAATTTCAAAATTTGGATGAAAATGGTTACTTTTGTCAAACCACAGGGAGCAAAAGAGAAGTTTACTCATAGATTTATATATGAGAATGTTACTTCCAATGAAATTAAAACTTTTGAAATACTTTTAAGAAATACCGGCCGTTTTTAGTTGTGAAACAACATTAAACCCATTTTTCAATGGTGCAAGCGTTGAATCATTAATTGATGAAATTGTTAATTCTTTGGGTTTGGATGACCCAAACTTTGCTACAAATACTAAAAATAATTTTAACATTTCTTTTCAAAATATGTATGATCATTATTTATTAAAGCATGGTTCAACATCTAACATACAACAAATGATGTATGCGACTTCTAGTTTGAGTAGAAGCCAAGATGTTAACTTTGATTTGTTTAACACTATAAGGCAAAATGTTAGCAAATGGGCTTGAGATACTAGTGCAAATAGTGAACTTGGAAGGTACCTAGGGACGGGTTGGATTTCCGGTATAAATTCGGAAGAATTTAAAAACTATGATATTTTGGTTTGGTGGAAACAAAAGGAATCCCAATTTCCAATTTTATATGCCATGACACATCATTTACTAAGTATCCAAACTCATACTTAGTGGCAAGGTTTTATTGATACGAAGGACGAGGCTTGCTGCAACATTATTGAAAATGTGCAATTGCTTGAAGAACCATTTGGACGCAATGGAACGCACACAAGACCACGTAACTCTTGAAGGCGAGCTTGAGGTAGAATAAATAATACACGGGGTGGAAGTTGAAGAATGAATTAATTTACCACTTTTCGATTAAAAACAAGTAATGGATGATTGGATGCGAAACAATAGCCCGAAACTCCAATCTGAAGCGCATTCTGGAGGCTAGTTACGATTTAGAATTATATTTCTTTTTTTATTTATAATCTTGTGTAATTAAATGTTAAATTTTTTATTTATTTTTGTTTTTAATTTATCATGTTAAAAGATTTTTGTTTTATTTTATTTTATTTTTACTTAATTTATATTCATTTAAATTAATATACTTTGAGCATATAGTAATAATTTTGAATAAATATAGTTTTTTTTTGTTTTACTTTTTTTCATTTCTTATTGAAAAAAAATTAAAAGAAAACATATTTTTAAACTGGTTCCACCAGTTAACCGGTTCGGTTTCTTTGGTTATAAAATGTAGGTTAATTTAACCGGTTTTTAACCTAACCGGTTATTGAAAAAACCGTTAAACTCAAAATACCGGTTAACCGGTTCGATTATTGGGAAACCGATTTTCAACGAATTAACCGATTTGTACACCTCTATTTGGGGGCTAGGATGACTAGACCACAATGGTCACTTTTTGCATCATGTATGCGTTACTTCTATTGACTATGTTGGATGTCTATTCTTGATCCTTGGTTAAATGTCATTGTGACATCATGTTTTCATGGCTTAGTTTTTTTTTTTAACAGCTAAAGAGATTTTATTAATCACCAAAAGCATGACTAGCAAGTTACTAGCATGAAAAACAATTACAAAACATAATAGAATTAATGACCTTCACTCCTTCTAACCCAAACTTTCCTTTTTTGCTCGAGTTTTGTACCACAAAAAGCCGGTTCTTTTAAGACACAAACACGAAATATGCAGACACAAACACGAAATAGGCAGACACGAACACGACATGAAATCTTATCGTGTTAGTTTTTCCAAATATGAACACGACCCGTTAAAAACATGTAAACACGAAATGATCCGTTAAAGAAATTGTTAAAAAGTTAACACTATAAATGATCCGGTAAAGAACCTGTAAAAAAACCTGTTAAGAAACTAGGATTAGAGAATTATAAATTTTTAGAGGGTAATCAGTTACCTACCTATTTTATTATATTGCCAGTTATAAACTCATGTATTACATGAGTTTAATAAACCTAAAATGTTGTAAGCAATATTTTTTTTATAAAGATTTATATGTTTGGTATTATTAATTGTTTATAAAATAATAAGTATTGAATGTTTAAAAATAACATGTTACAAATGAGGATTAAAAATTATAAAATTATATTTTAAGATATTATACAATTGAATATCTTATTATTTATTAAGTTTCAATTAATCTTTATGATAAAAAGATCTATATGTTTTATATTTAATTGTATAATTTAATTATTTAAAATGATTTATTATTAATATTTAATACAAAAGATAACTAATATTTAATAAAAAAAAAAGAGGCGGTAAAATCTTTTAAACTTCATGGGGAGATCAAAATTGTCCATGCTAGCTATTTTTTTATATTTATGTATATATATATATATATTAAATTTTAAATAGATTTTAACAGGTATTAACGAGTTTTTTACCTGTTTAAACACGAAAAATAAATATGTCTTAACGTGTGAACCTTTTTTAGACACGAAACATGTTAAAGTCGTGTTGTGTTAGTGTGTCTGTATCTGAAATTGTCGACCCTAATTGTGTTGGCTTTACGGGTCGGGTAAGAATATAAAATTAAGATCCGACAACCCGGATATTTCAAAATAGTAGCCGCCATGTGGGTTTAAATAAATTTAAATTTTCAAGCAATGAGACGCATAACACGTAACCCAATTGGACCCACCGTCATCAAAACCAAAGTCGGTGTTTCCCCAAGTATATAATATGCAATTACGCATCCATCTTTACCGTTACTTATTTAACCCCCGTTAAATCTCACCCATTAAAGCAACAAAAAATATCTAATGGAAAACTCTGGAACAACGAGATTCACCTCGCCGGAGATGGAGGCAGCGTTGCATCTTATTCAACTCAGCGGTGATACGGACGTTGACGTTGACGTCACCGGATTCAGTAGCTCCTCCGGCGAGGTTTTTCCGGCGAAGATGAAGAGAAGAAGAAAAGAATCCGTTTGCGATCATCATTATGAAAGCCAGGGGAGTAACACCTCCGATGTGACATCCGGACCCGTTGTGACCGGATTTGACGATGATTGTGTCGCCGGAAGCATGAGACGGAAGAGGAAGAAGTTCCGATCGATTGTTGAAATCTACAAGATAAGTCGACGATTGATTTAGGTTTTAGATGTTGTAAATTATGATCTATCGAGATAGATGGAGTATATAGAGATGTAAATCGAAGGGTTTATGTATATATTTGTGGTTGAATGTGGATCTTGGTGATGTTTGAATTTGAATATGATAATGATAGCGTGGGAAAGAAGCTGAGTTTCAATATGGATATACAAATCTACAAAACGAAGATTTGTTTTCGGTTTTATTTTCACCCGACTAATTGAGAAACTTTGTTTGTTTGGTCTACAACGTACACCCCATTTAGGTACATACGGAGCCAAAGGATAACTGGACTAATTTTAACGTTATTTTACTTATTTTGTGAAAATAACGCTAAGACCTGTGAGATGATCAACTTCAAATGATAATTTTTGAGCCGGAGACTTCTTTTGAGCAGCATATCTATCACAACTTGGATAGGAGTAAGGTTTATGTTCATCTATCCTTCCATACCGTACAAAATAGTGAAAATATATACTGGGTAAGTTTGTTTGTTCTGCAACGTTACATCCCGATCGTTGACTCTTGTAGCATTTGTAATTGAACAAGCCCATCAGTTTTCACAGGACTTCTAGTCTAATGACAGTCTCTTGACTTTTCTTGTGAAAGACTTGGGTCGGAGTCTCATTCTATAGCAAATTGCTCTGGTTGAGCCAAGTGGTTTTCTTAGTTGTAGTTTTCTTCTGCACAGGTGAGTCTAGGTCATATACTATGTTGTTCGGATGAAAGGATGATCTATTTATAGCCGGTTAATCAAGCAAAATTTGTTTGCCATGATGAGTTGTTGATATAGAAAATTATGGTTTTGTTTCCACTAAATAAGCTTTTGAATAACTTTTATCTTGATAGGTAAGATATACACCTCTAAGAAAGATTTTGTTGTCTTCGCTTTACTGATTAACCTGTGAGTTGAGACTTACAATAACATTACACAAAATAATTTAAAACAATTTAAAATCCAAATAATAAAAGATGTATAATAATTTTTCGAATCCTGCACTATATTCATGCCCATACAAATTGATAGCTCGAGTCTAATTATATTGGTATGATAACAATATTAAAAAGAAAAAATCTTTTTGGGCAGATATATTTAGACACCCCACATTTTTATTTACACACCCTTATCCAACCTATACGGGTCGTACTGGCCTATACGGCCTGTATTGCCCCTGAAATTCCCTCTTAGTCTGATCCCACCTATCATGTACGGTCCATACAGGCCTGTACGCCAGACTTGTTGGCCGTATTGGTGTGTTATACGGCCCGTACAGACCTGTATGGCCTGGCCGTATAGGGGCGTAATTTTAACACAACCCATCTTTTATCTTTTGTAAAGGTCACGTGATGTAAGCGTCAAAAAAGAATAAAAGAACCTTTGACTGGAATGATTGATTACAAACGAAGTTTGTGGAAATAAAAAGACAAAAGTACATGTGAGACCAGATGAATTTTAAAAGTTCTTTTTACCTATAAATCTTCCTTTTTAAATATAGCACCGTACGGATACTATATGTCTTGTATTAGCTTATATGAAACGTATCACACTTTCTGACACGCATAAATTAGGTAATGATTGATCTCGTATACATCTCGTATAGGCGTATACGAAACATATAAAGAGTGTGATATGTATAACATAACCAATGTTGAAGTAGTAAATCTCTATCTCTCTCTTCGCTTATCTTCTTGTGTGATATTGTTTTGCTATTTATAGGGATTCTTCGTGTACAATAATTCAAGTTAGTTTAAGTTGCAGCCTTATTCTATTGAGACTTCTACACATGGTGTCAAGTTATGATGATGTTATTAGAATTTTAAGAATGTTTATGTTTAAATAAACATAACAATCTCAACCCAAAGTAAGATAAATGAGTTAGTTTATGTAATCAATTATTGTATTTTGGGTTGAAATGAGTAACATCATAACATATAACGGGTTAAGATGAGTAACATCTTAACATAATGCGGGTCAAGATGAGAACCCTAAAAACTATATGGATAGAATAAATTCAAAAGGTTAACAATTATTAATAATATATTTGATGATAAAATTACTAAGATTATACAAATAAACTATTAATTTACTTATAACTTATTTTAACTTGAATTAAATTGATGTTTTTTTTAAACGACTCATTTATACTCAAACCTGTTTTATTTAAAACCCATCCGGACTTGCACTCATCATGTACAAAGAGTAGAGAATCTTACCATGGAGGGGAAGAGGTGCAGGGACCGACTCATGTTGACATGAGATGAGCAGGTTCGTCAGGATTTGTTAGAGTTACATTTTTCTGAGAACATGATCAGTGATAAGAGTTCATGGAAATGTAGGATAAAAGCGAGAGATTCCTAGATAGTTTAGGAGATAGGTGGATGATATATGTGTTACATGATGGTATATTGGATATCTGTGTTTCATGATTGCTTATGTGAGTGTACCATAGGTTGAACCGGCTAACTGGTTGTTACATTGCATTGCTGGTATTTGTTGCATTAGTACTTTGGTATTTTGCCTTTGTTTGTTTTGTCTGTCTTGATTAGTCTGTTTTGCATTTATATTTACTGTTTTGATTGCTTATACATGAGTTTGTGCGTATGGTGTATGCTTTTTTTTTTTGCCTTTGTGTGGATGTTCTATGTTGTTTTTGGACTTGTGGTTATGTTGTTAAAAAATAAAATAACTAAATAAAATAAAATAAAAAATAATAAAAAAAACTTAAATTATTGAGCCGGAGGTTTCTTACGGACCAATCTCTCTACCACATTTTGGGTAAGAATAAGGTTTTCATCTCTCTCTCCTCAGACCCTATAAAGTGAGATTTTACTGGGTACATGTTGTTTATTATCATGACATATTTGAATATATCGGGCCTATGTCTTTCCATAGGGTGTCTTTCTTTGTTGTTTTTTTTCCTTTTATCAATGTATACAATCCAACGATTTGATTACAGAATTACCTTACACATTTGTAAAGCAGACTGTTTTCATGGCTTGAACCCATGATTTTAAAGCCAAAAAACCGGAAAGTTAGCAGTTGCTACAAGGCCAACCCTCTAAAATAATGCTAATAATGCTTGATTAATAAGCAATACCAAGCAGTTAATTATAACTAACACCTACATGAATAGCATATCGATAGATCTATTTTTATGAAGCGAGGAAATTTTAAAGGCTCCGAGTCAAATTTGACCCACTTGTTAAAAATTAGCCCTACTCGTCACTATTGCCTAATTGCAGCCAGTCGAATGCATGTTAAAATGATGTATTTTCAGCATATGAAACTAGAATTTTGCAAATAAAGGACCATCCAGTGCTCGGTGTATCTCTCGCTTCGTATAGGAGGTGTATCTCTTCTTGATATGTTATACGCAGTTTTATCTTACACATTTGTGTAAGTGATAGTTTTACATAGCTTGAACTTATTAATATATATATATATATATATACTAGGTTAAATCTCGTGTATTACACGGGTGAAATAAATGAAATATTATGCTTTTAGAATACTTGTATATGTTGCAGTACGTTATAAACCCGTGTATTACACGGATTTAATATAAAATATTAAATTAAAAAACGTCATTGGATGATAAAAATCTCATTGTTTAAAAAATCCTTTTATAATATATTTTATTTTAAAAAAAACATTTTTTAAGATAACTTGTTTTTTACATTAATTTTGTTTTTTGAAAATAAAATATTTCTTACTTTAAAAGTTTTGATTTTAGAGAATTTCATATTTTATAAAAAAAATTTAAAGTGTGCTTTATAATAATAATATAAATAATATGTTACTTATTAGTATTATAATTATTTATTTAATAAGAAAGATAATATAATTATTTAATAAGAGAGAGAATTAAGTGGAATTATGAGGTGTTGACAAGTGGCAATTGTAGTGTAAGGAGGTGACATGTGGCATTAGTGGTGTAATATTGTGACAAGTGGCAAATTTGTTACTCTTTTATTATAGAGTATAGATATAGATATAGATATAGATATATTAAAAACCAACCAAATTGAATAGTATAAATATATATATTAAATTGAAATAGTAATTAATATACACACATATGTATATTATATTAAAATAGTATTTGTGTATATATAGGGATATAATCAAAAATTAACCATCACTTATTGCGTTAACCGAATAACTATATCTTATTACTTTAAGGCCCACATTAAAGTTACTATAAAGGTGTATATTTTTTCTTATTTTTTAGTTAATGTAATTAATGTAGGGCCCACTTATATTAATAAAAAAAGAAGAAAAAAACCTACAGCTTTAGATTTACCTTAATGCGTGCCCCAAAGTAATAAGATGTAGTTATTCGGTTAACACAATAAGGGAGGGTTAACAAAGAAACCACACCCTATATATATATATATATTATTAAATAGTATGAATACTATAGTGAAAAAACATGGTTCTTTCTAAGATTTCGGTGGTGTTTGGAAGAGGTAATTGTGATTTGTTTGTTTTCATAGAAAATCGATGTTTGTTTAGAACTTTGGTCAATTGGTTGCCAGTAAGAAAGATTTTGTGAGTAATTTTTTCTATTATTTTCGTAACATATTTTTATGGATTTTGTATGATTTAATTTTTTAATGATAAATTAGTATAGATTTCGTAATAAAAGATTTGATTTTGTTATGTAATTTATGCTTCTGTAAATGATATATAATACATATTATCGGGATTGTACTGTGATAACCCGCCGCAACGCGCGGCTGGGAAAAACCTATTTATTTTAATATTACAAAACAACAAACTTACTAGTTGGTTCAAGGCCCTATATTTTCCAAAAGGAAAAAAAATATCATGTTTATTATGTAGAGAACGAATCTTTTTATCGAAAGATCAGAAAGGTAAAAAACAACATACTAGACTACCAATTAAAATACGTCTCAAGCCAAAGTACCTTATGAATGTAAGGTCGGGGCGCCTAAATTGGACCCAGGCACCTTGACAAAACAAATGAAGAAAAGAATTCTGTTGAATTCTAATGCAAAAACGAATAGGACAGATTGCATTTTTAATCTAGGAAACGGAGATCTTTCAAACAGTTGAAAAACTGCCTCTGAGGCCAAGTTGACCAAGCAAAAACGAAAGTTGATGCCCCATAAATGCGGCTTGCCTAAATGCCCAGTCTTTCTCTGAATTTAACTCGAAGTCGTCGTCTGTTCCTTCACAGAGAACCCTTTATTCTACCAAAGCCCGATGTCGTAGATTCAAATCCTTTACCCCTTTCACCTTTTTGTGATAAATTTGGCTTCCAAGCTACCAATGCCTATCCGTGAGAATTGGGCTTGTCTTGGTTAGTAATTCCCGCCCATTTGACATGATATCTAGGCTATTGTCATTCAACCGCTAATTTACATATTAAATACAACGATTGCATTATTTTTTAATTAACATTATCATCAACAACATTGGCCCTGTTTTCGGTGCGCGCATATAATGTATATATGTGTCGACCCTTAAGGGGTAAAAGTAAAATTGGATTTATTTTAACGTTATTTTACTTATTTTGTGAAAATAACGTTAAAAGTGTTGGGATGATTAACTTCAAACGATAACTTTGAGTCGGGGACAACTGAGATAGGGGTAATGTTTGTGTCCATCTTTCCCCCCAGACCCTACTAAATAGTGGGAATATACTGGGTAAGCTTGTTTGTTTAGTTTGTTTATTATCATCAACAGGGCCGTCTCAAGGTTTTTCGGGGCCCTAGGCAAAATTTAAATCCGGGGCCCTTCTCACACCTAATAGTTATGTTTAAAACCCACCTCCTTTAGCATCTAGTTTTAATTTCTTCTTCCTTTTTGATGATCCAAAGTCATATTTCCTATTTCTATTTGACATAACTAATCAAGTAAAACAATACTTAATCAAGAAATTAATCAAGAAAAACACCTACTTATAACCTATATGAATCAACTGTTAAAACCTATATAAATCTACTGTTAAAATGTTAAACTGTAACCTAAATGGCAAAATTAATCAAGAAAAACACCTATTAATCAAATAATAAGTAAAACCTATTAACCTAAATGGATCAACTAATCAAGAAAAACACTTAAACTTAAAGTGTTAAACTGTTAAAGTTAAGCACAGTAAACAAATTAGCCAACTAGGAACAATTGAACAAAGATGTAGTCAAAGTATAGAATTCAGAACCTTATGTAAGGCTGTAACTCTGTATTCTGTAAGCATACAAAAATTGAGAAGAACAAACTTCAGCAAATAGTAAATCAGCAATTGGTTCCACGAAATGTAACTGTGTAAGGCAAAAAAATTGGTTCGTGACTTTTGTGTATCTGTATAAGGTTGTAAGCAAGATAGGGTTTGAGATGGTTCACAGTTCGTGTAAGGCTGTAAACGAAAACAAACTTCTGCAGTTCAGCAACGCCGGATGGTTCGATTGTTCGAACTTTGGATGATCGGACGAGTCTCAGTGAGAGGCGACTGACGACGAGGTAACAATGGTTAATAGCTTCTATGGCGCTTGGATTCCAACAATGGTGAATTCGAAGAGACATGTGGAACCAACGATTCGTTAATCGTGAAGCCGTGAAGTGGGCGAATGGGAATGCCCTTGGTTGTTCAGCCTGCGTGAAGAATGAAAATTTCCTTTTTCCCTAATTCAGTAAACACCCGCTCCCCGCCCTTTGTTTTCCTCCCATATTAAGCCCAACCGGTCAATATTGGCCCATCAGAAGACTCCAAATACTAAATCTATAAGCCCAATTAATATTTTTTGGGGGCCCTATACATTTTGGGGGCCCTAGGCGGATGCCTAGTTTCCTAAGCCCATTGGGCCGGCCCTGATCATCAACAACATATGCCATGCATGCATGAGTTTTTTTGGGGATTGGGTGGATCTGGCATCCTGGTTCATGAACATGTATAGGATGGATATTGGGGAAAGGCACGAAGAAAATGAGGAAGGGGGTTTAGTGCCACCAAAAGCTAGCATCGGGTTGAAGACATTGGTTGTTGGGTTTTCAACTTATGGTTAACAGATTGTAGATTGTGTCGGACGAAGAGTATCCGTCGTCCTCAATATTTAGCTCCTATCTCTTTTGTTTTCCTCTTCGTCGGTGCAACCGAAACGAAGATGGTGGAGATGGTGCAATGATGATGGTGGTGATTCCTTTGAATTTGATTTGGCAAAGTGAAACTACACCCTACATTAACATAGTTTGTTGTCGTAGATCTCTTGTCGGAAATACCAACTGGTGGTAGGGGTGGTGGCCGACTTCCAACGAGTTCGGAGTCTGCCGGAATCCATGGTGGTGGTTCCAAGAACAGTGGTGGCAGTGTTATTTTGATGGTGTGCAATGAATATAAAGAAGTTGTTTTGGTGGGGTGAAGGGAACATAAAGATGGGGTAAGGACTAAGGAAGTAGGTGACACACACAAGGCAGTGGGAATTAGAGAAATTTACATGTATAGTCCTTGTAGTTGCGTAAATTGTTATTATTGTCTCTAACTTTGAGAAATTATATGATCATAAATTTGTTGAAACAAAACAAGAATAGTAACTATAGTGGATGGATGTTAACATGTTATTGTAAACTTAAGAAATGATATTAAAAAAAAAATTAAACTTAAGATTGTGGGCATATTCACAATATAAGATAAAAATTTAAACCATGTGTTCACTTTGTATTCACAAAATTTGAAACTTTCAAGGGCAATTATTCTTTGTAATAAACAAGACATAATTTCTATAAAATGATCAATTAAATTTGAAGTGGTCAATGGAAAGAACTTTCTCTTGCAATATTATTACTTCAAACTTTCACTCATGACCAATGTAGAAACCATGTGTTATCCTCGAGCGTTAATATCTCGTTCATCTTACCTTTGTTATTGGACACGATAGCTGATGTATAATAATTAAATTAATCGTAATTATGTCTAGTTTTCATGTCCAAAGTTAGTAAAAACATAGTTAACTTCACTCATTTTTCCAACAAAAACACCTCCAAACTCTAGAACAATTTGCATCTTATGTCCTCATGTGTCATTACTGGAAGTCACTAGCAAGCATAGTGATGAAGGTCCACGTTCGGCTCAACTATTTTCGGAGCCATAAGCAAAATAAAAGGTCGAGGTCCTTCACCAATGGTTATGTTAAAAACCCATCCTTTTATTCGAGTTTATGGGCCGACAATAGTAAACTAAAAATTTTTATACGGCGGAATTAAAAAAAATTGTTTGTATTTACTTTATCAAATATTTAGATTAAATTTATATTTCGAATTTTCATAAATGAAAATTCTTTAATAAAATTTTCGTAATCAATTTTTTTATATGGGTTTTTGTTAAATCTTCGGTTCTCTTTAGAATCCACAAGCTTAAAAATAGCCACAGATTGAAAAAACCGCACTATATGTAAAAGTTTTTGGTAAAATTAGAGGTCTATATTTTTATGGCCCTAACCCATTTCTTGTGTTGCATGGTCCATTGCGTTAGCCTTGAACATAAAAGGCAGACATACTAACCATCAACCTGATCAGTTGGGTTGACACCATGGGGCCTTTGAGGAAATAATACACACAACATAGTGATAGCTTGGGGAAAAGAATACATAAATAGATAGTAGCTTAACTATTTATAGCATGAATTAGGAAACAAATCAGTAACAAGAATGAAGCATGAGTGTTTTGAGGTCTCACCCTGCTAGCATTTTTTAGGCAACGTACCTAGTCTTCTACTCCTTGAGAGGAAACTCACCTCTTACACTATGACCATTGGGAAAGCCTCTTCCTTATCCAAGACCTCTTATAAAAGTAGTCTAAGGTTTACCGCCACGCTATAAACCCTTTGGTCAAGGGCGGATCTACATATATTAGGGTGGGTTCACCGGAACCCACCTTGTTTCAACGATTTAGTAGTATTTTTTTTTTTTTGTTTTTGAAAGGCCGAAAAGTTAAGGTGAACCAATTGATATTTTAGAGGTGAACCCCTAATTTAATTTTCTCCAAAAGTTTTCCAACTTGAATGGATTAAGTGATCTTTGTTAGAGAATTCTCGATAATCAATGCATGAATTTCTATAGAATCGTGTTAAAATCACTTTCCGAAATTAATATTTCTTCCCAAATTTCATTTAGGTTTCGGGGCGTTGCCCTAAACTCCACAAAGGGCTCTAACCCCTTGACGTACCCTTGTCCGAACCGCCACCGTCACACCCTTGTCGTTGCGGAAGCGTACCGTGTGACTTTCAAGGTTTCACAGTATTTTTTTATAACAAAAGACACATATGTTTCTATATTACAAACCCATGTTACAACAACATTAGCCACAAGCCTAATGTAAATAATAGTTTTAACTGCGTTTCACACATATATACAATGCTATTACACATATAGACTATGTTATGTATCACTTTGTTGAGTCTATCTCTCATAGACTCTACTATAGGTCTCCAAAGATTGAGCTCCCAGCTCCACCCCCTGTATCATTATGCATATGAGAAAACATGGTTTTAAACAATCAACATATTACTGGTGAGTTCACAAGTTTTAAAATGTCAAAACGTATGTAATGTATCCAAACAAATCAAATGTTTTCATAAAATCAGTTAAATAATATTCATGTCCCAAACTGGGTGTAAAACATTGGTATCCAGTGCGAACATTGTTCCTTCCAACAATGTCGTGTTTAGTTCCCGACCAACTGTCCAATTATAACCCTTGGGCTCCCGTAACCGAGCTGACGAGTTCAGTGTTTGCCCCTTCCCAATGTCCTTGTCGCAAGACATTGCGTGTTTTAGCCTTATAGAGCGCCCGCTCGACATCCAGTCGTGGTTTTAGCTACGAACCACTGGCGAGGATTGTCAATCACAAATAGAATCTATTTTCAATAATCACGCCCCCCCCACGGTTAACGGTTACAGAATAGGGGACTTAGCGACAAATGTGTAACCCGTGAAATAATGACAAGTTTGGTCATATGTTTCGCCCCACTGTCACGTGTTTCAACCAAATGTTTTACAACACTTTCGTTTTCTTGTTTCACAAAGTGTTACAAAAGTATTTCAGCGTTTCACATTATGCAAATAAGTTTTCATGTTTCACAAAATGTAGCGAAAACGTTTCAGAGTTCCACCTGATCAAATCAGGTATCATGTTTCACAAAATGTATCAAAAGCGTTTCAGAGTTCCACCTGATCCAATCAGGTTTCATGTTTCACAAAATATATCAAAAGTGTTTCAGAGTTCCACCTGATCGAATCAGGTATCATGTTTCACAAAATGTATCAAAAGCGTTTCAGAGTTTCACCAAAAATCAGAATGTTTCAAATAAGTATTTATGTTTTCTCATTCCCCTAGTTTCAAAAGCTAAAATAAAGGAAAAGGGGTCGTGAACTCACCTGAGTTGATTCAAATCAATAACAATGCACAACGTTCGTATCACTAGTTCTTGAACTCTAAACCTGTATGTCATTAGAGTTCTATGAGTTACTTAAGCTTAATCTGACTCTCAGAACTTTCCTTGACGTTCAATGTCAAGGACATTACAACTCAGGTCATCAATCTTATCTCAAATGTTTAATCAACTTTCTTAAATTAATATCACAAAAGTGTGCTAACTGCGACTCGTTGGATTAATCAGGACATTCCCAGATTAGTCAAATTAATATGGTTGTTGATAATCGGACATTATAACGGCTTATAAAACTGAGGTTTCGCATAATTGTTTTGGACAGAGTCTCTGTTTATAATAGTGAGGTTTTCAGGTTTTAAGTCGGGCAGAACCTCGACTTATATTTCTTAAGTTTTCCTGAAAACAATTGGGCAGAATCTCTGCTTATAATTGTTTGTTTTCCAAAAATTAGTCGGGCAGAACCTCGACGTATTTTGGATTAAAACGAAACAATTAATCATAATCTTATTATATAATAATAATAAGATCTAAAACAAGCATCATAACATATTGAAATTATACGGGATTTTTACCTGTCAGAAGTTCGCCAGTATCTCATGTTGAAAACTAGATGATTGGAGGGGTTAAATATGGGTATTTGGAGGTGTAGGGTCGAGATTTGAGAGTTAAAACGTAAAAATTTGCGACAGAAACGAAAATTCGATTGCCTCTTATAGACGAAATCCAGATCCGGGGCGCATAGCCTAGTGCCAAGGCTTGACACGGGGCCGTACGCCCGGATGTAAGATTTTGCATGGCTGCCACGTGTTGACACGTGGTGCCACGTGGCGCGTTCGGGTGCGATCTGACTCGTTTCTTGTTTTCGCGATAACTTGAGCATACGAACTCCGTTTTACGTGCCGTTTTCGCCCACGTTCACGATTTTTCGAGCTCTTTTCAACCATTATAATTTCAAGACCTGAAGAGTTAAAAATATATGATCTCTTATTTAACGCTATATTCGAATTTGTGTATCTTGAAATCGGAGCCTCGTTTCATAATTTCGCTTCCACTCATTTTCTTTATTTCCGAGTTATGATTCTAACCTGGAAATTGCAAATTGTCACAGTCTCCCCCCGTTAATTGAATTTCGTCCCGAAATTTAGTTTGTCATCTCAATACTGACACGTCATCAAACAAATGGAGGTATTTAAGTTTCATCTGATCTTCGCGTTCCCAGGTAAATTCAGGTCCTCGCCTTGAGTTCCAACGGAGCTTTACTATTGGAATACGGCTTTGTTTCAACTGTTTCACTTCCCGATCCATGATTTCCATCGGTTCCTCTATGAAGTGTAATTGATCATCGATTTGGATTTCTTCCAACGGTATCACAAGCGTTTCATCTGACAAACACTTCTTGAGATTCGATACATGAAATGTATCGTGCACCTCACTGAGTTCCGGTGGTAGTTTAATTTTGTATGCAACAGGTCCAACCTTTGCAATGATTTCAAATGGCCCTATGTATTGAGGGTTTAATTTGCCACGTTTTCCGAATCTTATAACTCCTTTCCAAGGTGAGACCTTCAACATGACTCGATCTCCAACTTGGAAAGACAATGGTTTGCGTCTTACGTCAGCATAGCTCTTCTGACGATCTTGTGCGGCTCGTAGTCTGTCTCGAATTTTGAAGATTTTATCTGTCGTTTCCTGAATGATTTCTGGACCCGTGAGTTGACTTTCACCAACCTCGGTCCAACATATAGGTGATCGACATTTACGACCGTACAACGCTTCAAATGGTGCTGCCTTGATGCTCGTGTGATAACTATTGTTGTATGAGAATTCAATCAAAGGCAGGTGTATATCCCAACTGCTTCCAAAGTCAATCACACATGCTCGAAGCATGTCTTCTAGAGTTTGGATAGTCCTTTCGCTTTGACCATTCGTTTGAGGATGATATGCTGTACTCATATCCAAACGAGTACCCAATGCATCATGTAGGGTCTGCCATACTCGTGATGTGAATTTGTTGTCTCGATCTGAAATGATGGAGGTTGGAATCCCATGTCGGGAAACCACTTCCTTGATGTAAAGCCTTGTGAGTTTATCCATCTTATCTGTTTCCTTCATAGGCAAGAAATGTGCAGACTTTGTGAGACGATCGACTATTACCCAGTAGTGTCGTAGCCACTAGAAGTTCTGGGTAGTTTTGTGACAAAGTCCATTGTAATATGATCCCACTTCCATTGTGGAATCTTTGGTTGTTGCAACAACCCTGACGGTTTTTGATACTCGGCTTTAACCTTAGAGCAGGTTAGACATTTGCTAACATAAAGAGCGATGTTAGCCTTCATGTTAGGCCACCAATAAAGCTCTTTGATGTCGTGATACATTTTATCAGAGCCAGGGTGTACAGAGTATCGAGACTTATGAGCTTCATCCATTACTAAGCTCCTAAGGTTCCCAAAGTTTGGTACCCAGACTCTATTTGCAGGTACTTTACTGGTGGCCACACATGAAAGCCGACATTGCTACCTATGTGGGCAA
This sequence comes from Mikania micrantha, assembly GCA_009363875.1. Lineage (NCBI taxonomy): Eukaryota > Viridiplantae > Streptophyta > Magnoliopsida > Asterales > Asteraceae > Mikania > Mikania micrantha. Next base: position 151,692 of record SZYD01002076.1, on the reverse strand, counting down.
ATGCTTGACTTGTGCAAAAGTCAAGATCGAGTACCAGAAACCATCTGGATTGCTCACACAATCTGAGATCCCCATGTGGAAATGGGAACAAATATCCATGGATTTCATCACCAAATTACCCCGTACTCCTAGTGGATGTGACACTATCTGGGTAATTGTGGACCGACTGACTAAGTCAGCACATTTCCTTGCGATCAAGGAAAATGACAAAATGGAAAAGCTAACCAGAATCTATGTCAAGGAAGTAGTCTCGCGACATGGAGTGCCAATCTCCATCATCTCGGATCGAGACGCTAGATTCACTTCTAACTTCTGGAAATCATTGCAAAAGTCGCTTGGCACGCGGTTGAATATGAGTACGGCGTACCACCCACAAGCTGATGCCCAGAGCGAACGCACGATACAGACCCTTGAAGACATGCTACGAGCGTGCGTAGTGGACTTCGGAAATAGCTGGGAAACTCACCTACCATTGATGGAGTTCTCCTACAACAACAGCTACCACACTAGCATCAAGGCATCGCATTTTGAGGCACTCTATGGCAGGAAATGCCGATCCCCTATCTGTTGGGCGGAAGTGGGCGACAGTCAGCTCACTGGCCCAGAACTTGTGCATGAAACGACAGAGAAGATCGTGCAAATCAGAAACCGCATGGCAGCAGCTCGAGATCGTCAAAAGAGCTATGCCGACAAACGCCGAAAGCCTCTGGAATTTCAGGTAGGAGATAAAGTCCTTCTGAAAGTTTCGCCATGGAAAGTCGTCATTCGTTTCGGTAAACGAGGCAAACTGAACCCACGGTATATTGGACCTTTCGAAATCCAGAAAAGGATTGGTCCGGTGGCATACCAACTCAACTTACCAGCCGAACTCGACGGAGTTCACAACGTATTTCATGTCTCGAACATGAAGAAATGTTTATCAGATGAGACATTTGTAGTTCCACTGGATGAGATCCAGGTGGATGAACAACTAAGGTTTGTGGAAGAGCCGGTAGAGATCATGGACCGTGAGGTCAAACAATTCAAGCAGAGTAAGATCTCTATTGTTAAAGTACGATGGAACTCGAAACGCGGACCTGAATTCACGTGGGAGCGTGAAGATCAGATGATGCGCAAATATCCCCATCTCTTCAAGCAGACAACGTCGAACGTCGACAACAACAAATAAATTTCGGGACGAAATTCCTTTCAACAAGGGGATGATGTGACAACCGGAAAATTTTTGTTTCTCAAACACTTTTGCTTCTCAAACACTACCAACAACAACCAAATTTCGGGACGAAATTTCTTTCAACAAGGGGATGATGTGACACCCGGCAATTTTAGGTAAATTGCTACTCTTACATTCTTTACATTTCACATTCATACTTGTTGCATTTTATTTAATTATGTTTAATTGGATGAGTTGAACACAAACAACTACGAAACGATAGTTCGAGGAACTATCAAATCGTACATTGCACATTGGTTTTGGAAACCAAGTGTGGCAAATACAACACTAACACAAAACAATAATTAGGGGAATTATTGAATTGTGCATTTGACGTTGATTATGATTAATCAAGCGTGTAAATATTTCATAATACACAAACACAAACGATCACCGATAATTCGAGGAATTATCGAAACACACACGAGTCTCACGAACGTTGGTGAGCAAACGATTGAGTGTCAATTGAGTCACAAATGACCGAACATTAGTAATCAAGGTCAATCGACGTTAAACGATGAGTTATAAGCGTGAAATTATCGAAAAACGGATTAAAACAATGAAACTGGGCTTATTGGGCTTGCCTGGAGGCCCAGGCGCAACGCCTAGACCCAGCCACCCTTCCTGTGCGATACACGCGAGAAAGAAAGGAGGCCGCTGGATGAGGAGCATCCGCGCGGTACGCCTGGTGCCAACATCCTTCGCGAGGCGATACGCCTGACAGACCCAGATGCCAAAACTAGATTTACACTCAACCTATCTCACTTTTAATCATTCTAACCCTATTCTCTCGGCCATAGCACCCCAATCTCGAGCACACAACTCCATTTCTTCATCATTTCACCAGAAAACTCCATTGATGAAGCTTTGAAGCTCTTAGGAAGCCATTGGAGCAAGAAGGAAGCTTGGAAAGCTGGTTCTCTTCATCACCATCACTTGGACCTTCTAAGAAATCATTCCCAGCCACTTTTGGAGCTGCCAAATCCTTGATTCAACTTCATTTCAGTGATCTAGAGCATCTAAGGTAGTTTTACTTGCTTATTAATAGTTAGATCGAACATGCAATGGGTAAAAACCCACATGCATGAAGATCCACTCACATGCAACTCCGATCCGCTCACATGCACGAGATTTTAATTAGTCTAGAGTGTTTATTGATATATTTTGAAGTAGATTGATGATAGAAATCATCTAGGATTGGGTTTTGTTGATTTGATGATGATATTATGCAACTTAGTATATTAGGAAACTTTTTAGATGCATGTTGTAGGTTAGACATGTCTAGATGTTGTCAAAAGTATATTGGAGTGTTTAGAAAAACATTTGGGTATTTGATTTTGTCAAAAACATGGTTTTGTAGAAACTTACTAAATATGGAAACTTTTAAAAATCAAAAGAGGGCTTTTGATGTTTTTCAATGATTTGATGAACTTTGAGTATGGGAATATGCTTAAAAATGATTTCTAAGCATATTGGAAACTTTGATTTGTGAAAACGAGTTTTAAAACGGTTACTTTCCAAATAAGGAAACTTTATTCTGGTAAAACGGCATAAATGGTGATTTATGCGCAAGCGACATGTTTTAAGAGTTTAAACGTGTTTTACAATCATATTAGGAGTATTAACTTTATGAAATGGGATTTCATAACCACACTTTCCTAAATGGTAACTTATGCGATTAGAGTCATATGATGCATTTTGGTGTCTTATGTGCATTAAGGCACATAAACACAACAGTCGTGTCACCAACGATTCGTCGAGTCTCACTAGTCAACACGCACACACTCGGTTGAGCACACCGACACTTGGAGTTGTATAGGATACAACACACCACAAAACACATACTCACACCTATATGGTTATAGGTGCCTACTAGCAGGATTGCTAGCATTCGCAGACGCGAACACATTCACCGGGACTGCGGTAACAGGTGAGTTCACGGCCCCTTTTACTTTTCTACCTTTGGGGGAGAAAACATTGCTTGCTAAACTGTTTTACAAACAACTCATTTCATTTACGTATGGACATGCTTTATCATATATGTATATGTGTGGACCACATCACAACTAAAAGACCTCGCGATACTCCCCGGACCGTTAGTAGCGCGTAGCGCCTAGCGTGGTAATCTTGAATAGTACTATTTGGGCCTGACAAGCCCCACCCATCGCGCCTGGGAGGCCAACCTGACTGTAGGTCGGAATGGGTGCAATATTGACCAACACTTTGCCATTGTCTTGTGATGGACAGGGCGGGAGGCATAACTGTCAGCTTCGGTATGACCCCGCATATAATATAACTGTATTGACTAGCTATCAATCGATACTACATTGTAATGATATGTAAATCACAACTGTCACTTTAAACATTGGATGTTTATTGCTTACGAAAAACCTGTGCTCTCACCAACCTTTGTGTTGACCTTTTACTCGCATGTTTTCTCAGGTAGCTAAGGCACCCGCACCAGGAATAGGATGCTAGGCAGGAGTCACATGCATCTGCTTACGTGTCTTAGATTATTAAACATTTACTATCATTTTAATATGTTATGTAATGTTAAACATCTTAAATCGTTTCCGCAAACTAATACTCTGTTTTGTTTTGAAAACTGTTTAATCTTATGCTTCCGCAATTTATAATTTCAACGATGTTTTGATAACCTAAACTTTTACTTCCGCAACTCTGATATTACTAAACCGTCTTATCCAAGTTATTGGATGTACGTATGAAATCAGACATGTAGGCCTCGCAACGTTGTGTGACCGGAGACTGCGATCCTGACAATCTGTTGTTGCTCGCGCCCGTTTGGGACGGGATTTCTCGGGGTGCGACAAGGATGATAGTGAATATTGCAATCATAATCATTGAGTAATTCAATCCAACGGCGTTGTCTCATATTCAAGTCTTTTTGATCGAAGATATGCTGGAGACTTTTATGGTCAGTGTAAATAGTACACTTTGTACCATAAAGGTAGTGTCTCCAGATTTTGAGTGCGAACACTACAGCTCCTAGTTCCAAATCATGTGATGATGGCAACAAGGGAGGTTGTCTTCGTGGCGGCATTCTAATCATAACCAAATGAATATTGGTTAGTGCAATGATCGAATGCAGAAGACAATATGCAATAAGTCTTAAATCCTAAGTTCTCTACATGCAGGGTCCCTAGGTTATAGTCTAGGCCAAACCGTTTAATTAAGTGACCTATATTTCTCTATAACCATGGCTCTGATACCAATCTGTCACACCCCGAGCCGGCGGGATAGGATCGGTTGTCCCGACAGGCGGAAGGTTCCCGGGGCGCGATATCATGAGTGATAATCGTGATGATCAGATTGTTTACATTGCACATGATATAAATGAGAAATGCTAAACATAATAGAATTACAAAGTTAAATTACATCAGTATTGTTTATAATTTAACAATGTAAATCTATCATCAACATCATAAATTTCTATCTTGTATTTACACAAGTTATACAAAATAATTTGTATAATGATGTCTTCAAAAGTATGCAGGTCCAAAATGCTAAGTCTTCTATCTGAAGTCGTAGTCCAAAAGGAATAACTCCTTAGTTGACCTGTTCGTCACCTGAGAAGTCATGCAAAAGATCAAGTCAACACATGGTTGGTGAGTTCATATAGGTTAATAATTTGAAAATGATTTGAAAACCTCCTTTGGTAAAGACCCTAACCTCATTAACTCCAGATGTAATATCCACATCGGTATGCTTATATATAGGGCATATGTAAGGGACAAGCCCTAGCCAACATCCCACCACATACTAATATGCATATGACACTGTTGTTAATGATAGTTAAGCATTTTTACCCATTACACTTCTGATTTAGATTATGATCTCCAAAACTTGATTTGCCTTTGATTCTTCTGAGTTCGTCATAGATACATGATTTTCCCCAAAAGTCAATGATAGTAATAAAATGTTAAATATTTTATCAAATAATTAAATAAAACATTTAAATACAACTAAGACATGATGATTGGGCATTATTTCACTCAATCAATTAGACTTAGTTGTTGGTGGTTGTCCAAGTTGTAACCTCTCACACGTGACCCATACCAGGCATAACTCGCAAGGAGTATATCTGGGCGTGACGGGATTTTAATGATGCCCGTACAGCCTGACCCAATGGCCTTCTGTACCTGAAGGGACTTTATGGATATCCTTTGATTCTTGATCTCTTTGATTCTCTTGATTTGTTATATAGATTCCTTTGATAGTTCATGTTATTGCCCGTATAGCCTGACCACAAGAGTCTTCTATACCTGAAGGGACTTTATATGTGTGTTACACGTGGTCTTGATTCCCTATACAACTGACATCCACCTTAACTTGAATATTAATGATTTCATTAGATTATAATGATTTCATTATTTCAATGATTCACACACATTTATGATTTCTGATTCCTTGAGTCTCTTGATCTTGATCTTTAGAATATCCATGATTCACAATGCTAATTGATTCTTGATTATGATTCTTTGTTCTCAGATTCCACACTGAATTAGATTTCCTTTGAATATGATCTTTTGTTCTAGTTCATTTGATTTCACTTTGAATTTAGATTCTTGAATTTGAGCTTGATGGCCTATGGGTTTATTTAGAGTTTGAATTAAAGTATTACTCATAAGAGTACTTTAATAAATTGGATAATTGATCTATTTAATAATTTCCTAGACAGGAGTCTAGGAGTATCAATCAACATATATATGTAAAACATATAATAAATAAAAGCATTTAAATAAACAGTTTATATAAAACAGTTTACGCATGCTTCTCAGCCCCGCGTTTTAAAACAAAATGTTAGAAAAGGGGCAATGAACTCACCTGTGTTGATCTGCGAATGATTCACAAAAGATAATGAGCGCTCTTTGCTTGTTGCTTATGTATCTTTAGCACCTGAGTTGTTTTAAGAAATTCGAATACTATAAGTACATACGATAGTTGTCGTATTTAGGGTTTGGTCTCGTTGGTGCAACTAAGTGTCCTAGATTACTAATGCGTATCTATGACCCTTCTAACTTAGCCTAATTTATTACCCAGCAGTAACCTTAATCCCACATAAATAAATTAGAAACTTTAAATAAGAACATTTTCAAACTTGATCATTTCAAGTTAAACATTTATTTAGGAAAAACATTAAATTACTTTTGTTAAAGTTTATAACTCAACTTCTTTTATTAAAAACATAATTAATTTAAAAAAATAGTGAGCTTTCTCATGATGAGCTGCGGTTAAGCCCATTGAGCCAATCTAGACCCGTTATTAGACTTTGATTTTCCAGTATTTTCTTTGTAATACAAAGATTAACTATGCCAAGATAGCTTAAGTAAACCACCTAATTTAGTTGTAGGTCTTTATACATTTTTCCTAAGATCTAAGTGTTAATGATTTAATTAACACTTAAACTTTAGGTTCTTATTTGATCTATATGATTTCTTGACAATTTCAAATGTGTTAACTACATTGATCTCGACACACTTGATTATCGTACAAAATGATTCATGAAGGTCTCTATTTATAAAAACCCTAATATATCCCCATGCATTCATGTGTTTTCACGTGTAACTCCCTAGATAACTTTCATGTTTAATCCAATGTCCATGTAGGTTTGATCGCATGAAACAGAAAACTCTAACATAGCTTCCCCAACCCCACTCACCCATTCTCATTCCATCCCATGCACACACGTGTATCCCATATACATGCAAAGGTGGTCGGATATAAGGGTTACACGAAAGTGTCTCAACCGAAAGGAAGTGAGCGAAGATGATTTGACCCTAAGGAGTTAGTCGAATAGGATTGGCCGAATGGGTCGGGTTGATTAAAGCTGTGGCGAATGATGTGTCTTGGCCGAATGTGTTCAATCGTGTGAGGGCATAGCCGAATGATGGTGAGGCTGGCGACAGAACCCACCCGACCGAATGAAGGTTAGCCGACCGAATGAGACATGGTTCGAATGAGTGGGTATAGCCGAATGGATCCTGGTCGAATGAGGGGGGACGAATGTGGTCCGATTGACTGTGGTCGAATGACCCCTGATTCGGGCGAAGTAGTGATGATCGACTAAGCCTCGACATTCGGCCGAATGTGGCCAGGAAGGGCTCATTCGCCGAGCTGGGAGGGCAGCCATTCGGAGGTTCGAGCCATCCCATCGTGGTGGATCTAGCACCGATCTAAGGGCCGACCTTTTGTAGCAATGTATTCCCAACTGATCCTAGCCTAGTTTCGTGCAAAACTTAAGGATTGAGAGAGGGAGGACCCGTCTCTAAAGTGGTTCGACTTTAGGGTTTAGAAAACCCTAAAACCGAGCTAGATTCTTGGATTTTACCTCAATTTCGGTGGATGGAACTTTAGATCCGTTGTACTTTCGAATTCTACTGATGATGGGGATGAATTTGACACCAAGAACTCAAAATTTCATGGAGGAATGGATGAGAAATCTTAGAGAGAAGTTTAGGTTTCTAGTGAGATAATGGAGAGAGGAGAAGATGAACGAGATTGGGGTTGGTGGCTGGTGGTTGTGTGATTTAATGGCATTAAAAGCCATAATAAATGACTAAGGTTTACCCGAGTATGTTCGGGTTCGCGTGGTTTCGCGTAAAATTGCCGGTTTCTCATCGTTTTCGTTACGAAACGACTCGGTTTTAAAATAGAAATCATAAAATTATTTTAGGTTGTGATTCCTAATAAATTAACTAATATCTTTTATTTATTAAATTTTCAAAATATTTATATAGCGTTTAAATCGAATCGCGCGGTCATCGCGCGTATTTGTTCGAATCGTCACCCGATCAAACACGACGATAACTACACTTTTCAATATTGTTTTCTAATTATTGAATATCATTCAGAACGTTAAACTTTCAGATTTATTCGTACAGATCGTCACCTATACGAATAATCTGTCGGTTTAGCATTCACGTAACGACATTCGTGCTGTTTTGTTCTGTAGAGCCTCGCATACGTTTATACATAATAAAATCCTAACAAATAAATCACATGATGGTTCTATGTTGCCAGATAATTATCTGACTCAAGAACCATTGTTCTGAACTCGTTTCTCTGAAGTGATTATGATTTCACTGTTTTAATAACATGAAATGATACTGAATCTCAATATGAATATGAAATACACTGAATTACATAAGATTTGTACCTGATTGCTGTTCACGTACTGTTCACGATCACTGTTCCGGTGACGGTTCCAGCACTGATGTTACAGGTGCATTCCAATTCTTGATAACTTCAATCTTGGTAGGGTCAACATGTATGCCTTTTTGATTAATTACATGTCCAAGGAATTGTACTTCTCTCATCCAGAAGTCGCATTTGGAAAACTTGGCATACAGCTTTTCGTTCCTTAGCAACTCCAAAATAAGCCTTAGATGTTTCTCATGATCTTCTTTGGTCTTGGAATAAATAAGTATATCGTCGATGAACACAATGACAAATTTACCCAAGTACGGTTTACAGACCCTATTCATAAGGTCCATAAAAACTGCCGGGGCATTCGTCAATCCAAACGGCATAATCAAAAACTCATAATGGTCATACCGAGTTCTAAAGGCAGTGATTGGAACATCTTCGTCCTTGACCCTTAGCTAGTGATATCCTGAACGCAGGTCGATCTTTGAATAGAAACAGGAACCTTGCAGCTGATCGAATGAATCATCTATCCTCGGTAGCGGATACCGATTCTTGATTGTCAGCTTGTTCAATTCTCGATAGTCGATGCACATTCTAAATGTTCCATCTTTCTTCTTTATGAACAAGACGGGTGCTCCCCACGGTGAGAAGCTTGGTCTTATGAAACCTTTATCCAGTAACTCTTGTAGTTGGTTAGATAGCTCATGCATCTCTGATGGGGCTAATTTGTAAGGCGATCGAGCTACTGGTGCTGCGCCAGGCGCCAAGTCAATTCGAAATTCGACTTGCCTGTTAGGTGGTAGTCCAGGAAAATCTTCAGGAAATACCTCTGGATATTCTCGTACAATAGGTATATCTTCTAATCGCTTCTCTTTTGGCTTCCTTTCCATGACGTGCGCTAATATTGCTGGACATCCCTTGCGTAGGTACTTGTGGGCTTTCATACAGGAGATGATTTGTAACGCCTTTCCGCTCTTTTCGCCATGAATTAAGAGAGTCTCCCCACTTGGGAGTGGAATACGGACTACCTTCTGACAACATACAATTTATGCGTGGTTTTTGGACAACCAGTCCATTCCGACAACCACGTCGAAACTTCCTAGATTCACCGATAAAAGATCTATAGCAAAAACATAATCTCCTAGTTGTAACGTACACCCTTGAATTATCTCACTAGTTTCTATCAGTTTTCCGTTAGCTAGTTCTATTGTATATCTATCGTGTAATGCAGTTGGATTGGCTCCAATTAATGTGCTAAATTCAGTTGACATAAAGCTCTTATCTGCCCCCGTATCAAATAGGACAGAAGCATAATGATTATTGACAAAGAACGTACCCGTCACAAGGTTTGGATCTCGTTTGACGTCTCCGGCTGCAATAACAAAGGCCTTACCTCGAGCATTGTTGCCACCTTGATTTACTAGCTTTAGGCAGTTCTTCCTGAGATGACCTACATCCCCACATTCAAAACAACTCATATTATCCCTGTTACTATCTATCACCGATGTAGGTACAGGAGCTCGACAATTCCTCGCTAAATGTCCACGTTTTCCACATCTGTTACATATGAAGGGCCTACATTCACCCTCATGATGGAATCCACATCTTTCACACTTTGGAAATTTTCCCACATAAGATTTATTATCAGTTGTCATAGTGGTGTTGACTCTAACCTGAGTCGGTTTCTTTTGTGGTTGATATGGGGAATTGCTATTCCATTTCCGTTTGTTACCAATGTTTTGCTTTTCCTCAGGTACCTTTGTTCCCAAGGTTCCACGACGAACTGCCTGATCAATCAGGCGATGAGCCAACCGAATTTCACTTTAAATGGTATCTGGCTTAGAAGAAGTCACCATATCTTCAATACTTGGAGGAAGCCCTTTCAGATACTGCTCTATTCGTTTGTACTCAGGAGTGACCATCGTTGGGCAAAGTTGTGCCAGCTCATGAAATCTAGTAGTATAACCAGCAATGTCACTCCCTTGCAGCTTCAGGTTATAGAATTCTTCTTCCATTTTCTGGATCTCACTTCGTGGACAATATTCATCCATCATCATTTGCTTCAATGTTAACCAAGGAATCTGATAGGCTTCATCAATGCCTAAACCTTGAACATGGTTGTTCCACCATGTAAGAGCTGCTCCATTCAGAGTACAAGTAGCATACTTGACTCGGCATTCTTCAGGGCAATTACTAACACGGAATACCGTTTCCATCTTTTCGCACCATCGGATCAGTGCGATAGCTCCATCGGTTCCTTTAAAGCTAAGAGGTTGGCAGTTCAAGAAATCCTTGTAAGAACATACTTTTGGTGCAGAACCAGTGGTTTCGACACTCGCGCTGCCTCCTACCGCACCATTGCCACCTCCTGTATTGTTGCCAATAGCACCAGATCCTCCCTCTCCTGTGTGCTGTTGATTTTTGTATGTGGCCATAGCATCAGCCTCTCGTTTATTTATGAGCTGATCCATCTCCACCAAGATAGCAGGTTGCTTAGTTTCAAGATTGCCATGCGGGTTTTCTTGCGGGTTTTCTTGCGGATTCACCTGCGGATTTCGCCTTGGACGTCCTCTCGGCATGTTTCTGAACATGCAACATTAATGTTTCGTGTTAGAGTCATATGGCTATAGATTAGGTCTTAGTCATTCAACCTAAATCGCTATAAACCAATGGCTCTGATACCAATCTGTCACAACCTTGTCGTTGCGGAAGCGTACCGTGTGACTTTCAAGGTTTCACAGTCATTGTTTATAACAAAAGACACATATGTTTCTATATTACAAACCCATCTTACAACTACATTAGCCACAAGCCTAATGTAAATAATAGTTTTAACTGAGTTTCACACATATATACAATGCTATTACACATATAGACTATGTTATGTATCACTCTGTTGAGTCTATCTCTCATAGACTCTACTATAGGTCTCCAAAGATTGAGCTCCCAGCTCCACCCTCTGTATCATTATGCATATGAGAAAACATGGTTTTAAACAATCAGCATATTACTGGTGAGTTCACAAGTTTTAAAATGTCAAAACGTATGTAATGTATCCAAACAAATCAAATGTTTTCATAAAATCAGTTAAATAATATTCATGTCCCAAACTGGGTGTAAAACATTGGTATCCAGTGCGAACATTGTTCCTTCCAACAATGTCGTGTTTAGTTCCCGACCAACTGTCCAATTATAACCCCTGGGCTCCCGTAACCGAGCTGACGAGTTCAGTGTTTGCCCCTTCCCAATGTGCTTGTCACAAGACATTGTGTGTTTTAGCCTTATTGAGCGCCCGCTCGACATCCAGTCGTGGTTTAGCTACGAACCACGGGCGAGGATTGTCAATCACAAATAGAATCTATTCTCAATAATCACGCCCCCCCTACGGTTAACGGTTACAGAATAGGGGATTTAGCGACAAATGTGTAACCCGTGAAATAATGACAAGTTTGGTCATATGTTTTGCCCCACTGTCACGTGTTTCAACCAAATGTTTTACAACGCTTTCGTTTTCTTTTTTCACAAAGTGTTTCAAAAGTATTTCAGCGTTTCACATTATGCAAATAAGTTTTCATGTTTCACAAAATGTAGCAAAAGCGTTTCAGAGTTCCACCTAATCAAATCAGGTATCATGTTTCACAAAATGTATCAAAAGCGTTTCAGAGTTCCACCATCAGAATGTTTCAAATAAGTATTTATGTTTTCTCATTCCCCGAGTTTCAAAAGCTAAAATAAAGGAAACGGGGGGTCGTGAACTCACCTGAGTTGATTCAAATCAATAACAATGCACAACGTTTGTATCACTAATTCTTGAACTCTAAACCTGTATGTTATTAGAGTTTTATGAGTTACTTAAGCTTAATCTGACTCTCAGAACTTTCCTTGACGTTCAATGTCAAGGACATTACAACTCAGGTCATCAATCTTATCTCAAATGTTTAATCAACTTTCTTAACTTAATATCACAAAAGTGAGCTAACTGCGACTCGTTGGATTAATCAGGACATTCCCAGATTAGTCAAATTAATATGGTTGTTGATAATCAGACATTATAACGGCTTATAAAACTGAGGTTTCGCATAATTGTTTTGGACAGGGTCTCTGTTTATAATAGTGAGGTTTTCAGGTTTTAAGTCGGGCAGAACCTCGACTTATATTTCTTAAGTTTTCCTGAAAACAATTGGGCAGAATCTCTGCTTATAATTGTTTGTTTTCCAAAAATTAGTCGGGCAGAACCTCGACGTATTTTGGATTAAAACCAAACAATTAATCATAATCTTATTATATAATAATAATAATAATAAGATCTAAAAACAAGCATCATAACATATTGAAATTATACGGGATTTTTACCTATCAGAAGTTCGCCAGTATCTCGTGTTGAAAACTAGATGATTGGAGGGGTTAAATATGGGTATTTGGAGGTGTAGGGTCGAGATTTGAGAGTTAAAACGTAAAAATTTGCGACAGAAACGAAAATTCGATTGCCTCTTATAGATGAAATCCAGATCCGGGGCGCATAGCCTAGTGCCAAGGCTTGACACGGGGCGGTACGACCGGATGTAAGATTTTGCATGGCTGCCACGTGTTGACACGTGGTGCCACGTGGCGCGTTCGGGTGCGATCTGACTCGTTTCTTGTTTTCGCGATAACTTGAGCATACGAACTCCGTTTTACATGTCGTTTTCGCCCACGTTCACGATTTTTCGAGCTCTTTTCAACCATTATAATTTCAATACCAGAAGAGTTAAAAATATATGATCTCTTATTTAACGCTATATTCGAATTTGTGTATCTTGAAATCGGAGCCTCGTTTCACAATTTCGCTTACACTCATTTTCTTTATTTTCGAGTTATGATTCTAACCTGGAAATTGCAAATTGTCACAGCCACCGAGGGCTCTGCCCCTTGAAACCCCACCAGGGGCACTGCCCTTGAGACCTCGCAAGGGGAGCGGCCCCCTTGACTACCGCTTGGTTCAGAGCTCGGAAATCTTAAACGAGTGTACAATTCGCATCTCCGAACTCTTTAATGAATATATTTTTTTAATTATTGACTTAATATATCGCACTGTTATTACGTGATAAATATTACAAGACTCAAACCGTTAAACCGACCCGAATTTTTTTGTTTCCGGTTCTATCTAATTGGAGTGTTTGTAACTAATGAACCCACTGAAAATTTTTCCTGGATCCGCCACTGCCTTTGGTATACCTTAATAGTTAGTCGTAAAACTAGAAAATCATCTCTACTGAAATATCGTGAAAACCTACAATGTTGGTACGTACTGTTTTAGATTAAATTTCATACTTTGAACTTTGAAGGTTAGTTTAGTTTGGTAACATTCCATTGATGCGTACTCTTAATCATATTTGGTTTAGCATTTTCAATTTCATTACTGTCTTTATATTAACTAGGTTAATTCTTCTCGCTTGTTGCGGCGACTTATCACAGTACACTCTCGAGAACGTGTATTATATATCATTTGAAGAAGCACAAGTTATATAGGAAAATCAAATCTATCATCACGATCTCTATACAAAATTTTTGTAGAAACATAAAATCATACAAAATCTTACAAATATGTCACAAAAATAATTGAAAAAATTATTCACAAAATATTCTCACCACCAACCAATCAGTTGAAATAAAACAAAAACCCAAACTTCTAAACAAATATCTCAAATTCAATAAAAACCCGAATCTCTAAGCAAAATTTTCAAATTTAATGCTTACATTTCTGTTTAATACTTCTCAAAGTTAAAAACTTCTGGTAGTCCAAGATATGTATTATTTCAAATGGACCACGTTTTTTTTGACAATATGTATATATATATATATATATATGTGTGTGTGTGTGTGTGTAGGGATGTGATCTAATTATAACCCACACTTATGGCAATAACCCATTAATTCTAATTACCCAATCAAAATTAAACGCATGGATTTCTATTATTAAATCTGATGAGGGTACATTAGTAATTTGCTCATTGTACTAACTTACCCTCCTGTTTTTTATACGTCCATAACTTTTTTATACTATAATATTTTTTATGAAAATTGCACCATTTTACTCGTCTTATTTTTTTTAATTCGGTTATGGTCTTGACTAGGTTTTTTTATTTTTTTCGAATGTTCGTATTTACACCAATGTAACAAGTATAAAAATAACAAATTATTGGTAACGAGTTGTAACGAATTTGGGTTTACATTGTTGTAGAATAAAAGAGGGTTAAGTATAAGAGTGTAAACGAGCCAAGCCTAACCCGAGGTCGTTAATTACGTTATATTCTTGACTAGGTTTTTTTATTTTTTCCCGATGCTCCAAAATTCGTTATATCTACAAGATTGTAAATACATTTTAATACTTTAAAAAAATACTATAACATTTTGTTGATAAAAACAAAAAGTCGTCTTTGTAAATACATCTTAATACTTTAAAAAATATATATCTACAAGATTGTAAATACATTTTAATAGTTTTAAAAAAATACTATAACATTTTGTTGATAAAAACCAAAATTCGTTATATCTACAAGATTGTAAATACATTTTAATACTTTAAAAATTATATCTACACGACTGTAAACACATTTTAATACTTTAAAAACCAAAATTCGTTACAAAGTCAAGAATATAACGTAAGTAACGAGCATCCGGAAAAAATAAAAAAACCTAGTCAAGAATATAACGTAATTAACGAGTTCGGGATCGGCTTGGCTCGTTTACACTCTTAAACGTAACCCTTATTTATTCTACAACAATGTAAACCCAAATTCGTTACAATTCGTTACAAATAATTTGTTATTTTTATACTTGTTACATTGGTATAAATACGAACGTCCGAAAAAAATAAAAAAACATAGTCAAGACTATAACGGAATTAAAGAGAAAAATAAGACGAGTAAAATGGTGCAATTTTCATAAAAAAATATTATAGTATAAAAAAGTTATGTATGTATAAAAAAAGAGAGGGTAAAGTATTTAATATAGCAAATTACATTAATACCATTATTCATTTTTCTTTCAAATCAAATACATTATTTTATTATAATTAAATATCAACCCTTAGATCGGAATCTTAAAATTTGATCATTAAATATGGTGGGGTTATTGTGTTATTGCTTGATCCTAATGTTAGTATTAGAACACTTCCCTATATATATATACATATATATACATATATATATATAATTTACTATTCAATCTAATATATATTTAGTATTTATTTTTACTATTCAATATAATAATATATATGATACTATTCATTTTCATGGATTTTAATTATATACTAGGTTTATTCACCCCGCGCGTTGCGTCGGGTTATCACATTACACTCTCGAGAACGGTATTATATATCATTTGTATAAGCATAAGTTGCATAGCAAAATCAAATCTCTCATCATTAACTCTATACAATTTTTTCATAAAATCATACTAAATACTCACAAATATATTATAAAAATAATAGAAAATTACTCACTAAATCCGTTTCATCAATCGTTTGAATTAAAAAAAACACACAAATCTTTCAGCAAATATCTCAAATTTAATAAAAACTCAAATCTCTAAACAAATTTATCAAATTTAATACCCTTATCTGTACTTACTACTTTTCAAAGTTAAAAATTTATAATGTTTCAAGTCTAAATTTGAAAACGTCAGTACATAGATTAGACACCTAAATAATATATATATATATATATATATATATATATATATATATATATATATGAATGTGATCAAATACTAACTCACACTTAGAGCAATAACCCATTAACTCTCTTTACCCAATCAGAAATAAACACATGGATTTTTCTTTTATTATTTGATAAAAATAACAAATTATTTGTAACGAGTTGTAACGAATTTGGGTTTACATTGTTGTAGAATAAATAGGGTTTACGTTTAAGAGTGTAAACGAGCCAAGCCGATCTCGAGCTAGTTAATTATGTAAACCCAAATTCGTTACAACTCGTTAAAATAATTTGTTAGTTTTATACTTGTTACATTGGTGTAAATACGAACATCCCAAAAAAAAATAAAAAAGCCTAGTCAAGACTATAACGGAACTAAAGCGAAAAAAGACGAGTAAAATGGTGCAATTTTTATAAAAAAATATTATAGTATAAAAAAGTTATAAATGTATAAAAAAGATGGGGTAAAATATTTAATATAGCAAATTACATTAATAACTTTATTCTCTTTTCTTTCAAATCAATTACATTATTATATTATAGTTTAATATCAACCATTTGATAAGCATTGTGACAACTAGTACCTAACCGGCCGGCAAGTCCGTACGGTAGGTGTACTTTCAACAGTAACTATGTGTAAATACATGTGTGTAAACAGTACTTGTATTAACATAATTCAAAATACAAGAAACAGTTGTACGTATTTTCGTGTAAACTTAAATACTATAAGTACAACATACATTTGAAACATTAGTTGTGTGTATTTAAGTGAAAACCTAAGTACAGTTAACACAACAGGCCACGAGAAACAACAGTGTTCATACAAATGACAAGAACAAACCGGTTGCGATCTGATATCCATAGATGACAGGAATCATATGGCCGACATTTCAATGTGAAAACATGATGTTTAGTTGAGTCCGACAGTGAGGAAATACAATTTAAAACAATGTAGCAGTGTCGTTTCAGAATAACGAATTGACAGTGTGTTTGCGTGGGTGATGATTCACACAAACATATCTGTGAGTTTAATGATCTGAAATGATAACTGGAAAGTAGAAAACAAAAGTCGGAAAGCAAAACCATCGCCGTGTTCGTTCGAGTGACAATTCGAACGAATACGCGCGATGGTGACGCGATATGACGAAACGAAAACGAAACACGACACGAACGACTTTAATTTAATAAAAGAAAATAAATAACATTTTACAATTTTGAAACTCATCAAAATAATTAAATTAACTACTTTTATCTAAAACATATAAATTACGCGTTTAATTTCCGGAAACGCAACGAAAACGCAAACCGAGCAACCGAAACGAACCCGAATACCCCTGAGTATATAAACACCAAATGAAGCTTGAAAATTCATTTCTTTCATTTCTCTCTCTCTCTAAAAGCAGAAACCCGTCCATTTCTCTCTCTAGAACCAAAACCACCATTAATGACCTTCAAAGCTCCATAACTCCTTCAATTCTCAACGAAATTCAGTGATTCTTGAACCTACACGAAGCTCTCGATCTCCTCTTCAAGAAAGTACAACTGATCTGGAAAGTTAGCCACTGTAAATCGAGGTATGATCACGAGAAAAGCATAAAAATTAGGGTTTTTGTGGTTGTTTTCGATCTACACACCTAGCAGGTTTAAGAGCTTTATACACGCACACCCTACGTCCTCTAGGGCTAACTGTGCACCAGCCTAACCATGAGAGCAGAACAACAAGTATTTCGAGTGCAATGAGGATGATCGAGCTGCACATGTTCGCAAGAAGCAGTACAGCCGAACCCCCCTCCCATGGGCCGAACCTTGGGACATCGGCCGAACCCCTTTTTGCTCGACGAACCTCACCTGCACCGAACCCTGGTTGTTTCCCCAACCTATCATGCATAGGCAAACCACGCGAACCTTGTTGTTGTTGTAGCCGAACCAATTGAGCTACGAACCTGCCATGCTTACACCCTAGTCGAACCAGCAATCCATCACCAAACCTGTATACCACGAGTCAGTGCCGAACCATCCTCAACCCACGAACCTATTCGCATGCTGACGAACCTGAATGGTTCCCGAACCCTAAGGATACCATAGCCGAACCCTGTGAACCTTACGAACCCTTCGTGAACAATGGCCGAACCATTTCAGAATTACTGCGAACCCTTGTAGTCACATGCCGAACCATTTACTGCCTTGGGCGAACCATGATAAGCCAAACCTAGTCCCATAAACCTAAAAGGTTCGCTGCTATATGGGAGATGCACCACCTTCGGCCGAGAATTCTTAACCGGCCACCTTGCTTCAATTGGCCCAAGATCAACTACACTCGGCCCAATCTCATTTGATCAACCCGTGAGACTTCTCTAGGCCCAGCATTGACACACCGGCCTAGCCTCTTTGTGCAGCCCAATAACTTATATACGATCCAAACAATTATAATGGGCCCAATCTTCTCATCAATCGGCCCATGAGGCATAATCGACACATTCACATACGTTGTAGCCCAATAGTTTGACCTACAACACACAAATTTGGCCCACATTATGAGATTCAGCCCATAAAAAGCTATTGACTACATTTGGGCTCAATTGATTTCGGGTCATATTGTAACGACATAAATAATATATTAAGACTATAATTATTGAATTTAGTTACAAAACCTTTATTGAGGAAATTCTAGTGATAACTTACAATTTCGATCACATAACAAACTAAGTTAAGGATATCAAGTGTTAGAGGATCTATGAACAATAAATAAAGGGCCGAATAATTTCCGAGACTCACAAGTGTTAGCCAACAGTGGGGCTAACACATACACGCGCACAGAGCCTTACAACTTATACTTATAAGATTTCAAACAATGTGAAATCAATACAGGATTGTGAACACGACAACAAGAACAACAAAGAGTGCGTGCATTCTTTATTTAAGCTAAGTCAACCCTACAACAACAAGGTGAGTTCATATGCCCCTTTTCTTTAATCTTAACTGATTTTAAACCTTCGGGGCTGAGAAACATGCTTACTTTTACTTGTTTAAAAGTTTTGCTTAACATATTGCCTATGCTTTGATTTAGATAATATTAAATTGCTTATTATCGCCTATCATTGCATGCTTGTATGATCATGAGATAACAGGAAAACTTAGATGAATATGATAATATAATTTCATAGTTCATCAACACACTAGAATAACATTGTTGTAAGATTTTATCTCACAACACTTAGTTATTCCTACATGAGCAAGCAATGAGACAATTCATACACAACAGACAATGAGAACAATTACAGTGAAACTTGATGACACTACACTACACATGGATGATTAGAAGATAAGATATCTTCTAAATATCATTCCACATTATAATTGACTAAGTGTGATAAGTCAAGTACTTATAACACTTAGTTACAACTTAAAAACATACTATGCGATAGTATGAACGCATTTATCAATCCAACACCTGAGCGGATTAAGGGTGGCAAGATTAGTTCTTACCACGGCTTAATGGCAACATGGTGAACATATGGATCATTTAGAATGATAATCATGATTACATATCTTCATGATAACAATATCATTCTCACATCGGTTGACATAACGTAATAAGACAAGTTCTTATTCAATTTCGTTAACTACATTGAGATCACACAGCGGGATAGAGGTAAATCGGATGCATTGTAGTCTGATTACGTGAGGATCACTATCGATTCCTTTTAGGCTGTATACGTTGCATTGAGAATACATTATAAAGGGTTAATTAACACTTCTATTGATTAAAAGTGTATCAACAGTTAACCTACGAGACTCAGAACAATATAAGGAACATATTGAATAAATCTAATATCCTTTATACATATAAGAGTTATCAATACTTCGGTTTGATGACAACGACTCTTTATTATAGTATTTCAATACATGATATTACAGGTGATAAACAATGAGATGAACAAGTGGGAATAGAGATGGAAATCAATAGTTGTGTTGCAAGTAGTGTGGAGTTCTAGTAGTGAGGTGGTGGGATGTTGGCTAGGGCTTAGTTCCCTTACATATGCCCTATATATAAGCATCACTACTAGGATGATATAATACTTGTAAATATAACTATTGAGAAGCCATTGGGTGAACACGTAAACATACAACATACAAGTAACATGATTAAGATTGTGATTGTGCATGTGAATGAATCAAGGTTTTTAATTAACATACTTATGAACTCACCAACCTAGTGTTGACTTTGTTTAAATGCATGTTTTTCTCAGGTGATGAACAGGCGTAGATACTTACATGCAAGGATTAAGCTAGTGGACTTTTAGAAGCCCTAGCTACTTTTGATGTTGCATACTTTTGATGACTAAACTATGAATCATCTTTTGTATATCTTGTACAGATACAAGATATAGTTACATTGATTCTTTTTGGTAGATTTACTTGATTTAATTATGAACGATACATTGTAATTAAATCTTGTAATTCTATATCATGGATGTGTTAGCATTTCTTATTTATTTATCATGTGCTATGTAAACAATCTGATCATTTGATTATCACTCACGATATCGCGCCCCGGGAACCTTCTGCCTGATGGGAAAACCCGATCCGTTCCCGCCGCTTGGGGTGTGACAAGCATCTTGTAATTTGATCGTTAAATATGGTGAGGCTAATGGGTTATTGCTCTATCTTAAGACTAGGTTTAAACCCCGTGTATTACACGGGTTGAAAAAATAATATTTTATATATACATATCTATTGACAAAAACTTATGTAATTAAAAGGCGTGTACATTGCAAAATTTTACTAAACTCATTATTACATAGGTTGAATAAAATATAATATAATTTGTTAATGCATAAAGTCATCAAAATATGTTTAAAATATTTTATGTAAGAATTATAAAATTATGTTTTTATTTTAAAATTTTTTCAACAGTGTTTTAATATTTTTATGTTATGTAATTCATAAATAATTTCATTAAAGTATATTTATTCTCCTTTTAACACACTTAAATTAACTTTAACTAAAATTTATATCAATATATATAACTTGGATTTTTAAAAATTACTTACTTCTTACATTTCAATATAATATATTTTTATCATTAAAATCATCCAATCATGTTAAATGTTTAAAAAATTTTGAAAGCAATTATAAAAACAATTACTAACATTATTGTTGTTTTTTTTTTGTAATTATTTTAAGAAATATAATTTGAATTCGATTATATTTAAAGAACCAAATAAAAGTTGTTAAATAAAAAATAAGTTTACTTAAAAACTTCATAATTAATTTCATTTTTAATGTAATTAATTCATAATATATTAATTATTATACATATTATAATTCATTACCCTTAATTCTTAGTTCCTAAGTACATAATAAATAGAGAATTAAATAGGAGAGAGAAGCGGGAAAACCAAAATATAGGTGGTCTAAAATTGTGACAAGTGTCCACAATTATTTTTATTTATTAGTATATATAGATTAACAATAGATCACTTCCCTATATATATATATATATATATAGGGAAAATATAAAACAAAAACCAATCTTCATTGAGAAAACTGTGAAAACCTTAACATGTGGTCCATATTATGCCACATCACCACCCTATTAAAAATCAAATGAAAGGTATTTTCGTCTTTTTCAAGGATTGTACTTTTTTTTTTCATCTCCTCTTTTTTGTTGACTGATTCCATTTTGCCTGCACATCACGTAAATCCATATAATCATGTTACGTATGTTTTACAGATTTTTCTTGTGTGTATATGTTTTTTTTTTGACAGCTTTGATTTTTTTTTATATACACTGAAAACGCAAAATACGTGTATTTCTACGAGTGTAAAACACATTAAACGTTCATTTATTCTTTTAACTAAATTACTCCCTCATTTTTTATGAGCACATTTTTTTGCACTTTTTTGTTTCATGTAGACTAAAAACCAATCTTCTATATGAACTGAATCTAGTTGTAACATGTATTTTACACTGCAGTTCACCGTTTGTTACCTGTTATAACTCAAAATTGAATTTTTTATTTTTCTCGCTCGTTTCAAAACAAATTTTGATTTTATGTATTCTTTTTATATTATATTATATATTTCTTTATCAAATTTATCTCTTTAAAATTTGCAGAGATTTGTTGTAATATTGTGGTATGGTTGTCTACCCAACATCTTTTCATTCATTAATGAAAAGTTTTTTTTGTAAACATGCATCACATCATTATGTACTTTTTGTTTGAAATTAATTATCGTTACGGTGTAGACAATTCTCCACGATCTTTGCTTCGGAATGAGATATTGGGTACAATCTCCACTTGCGTTGATAGTCTTCGATATGATCCCGAGGGTCTTGAGGCCTTTGCCAAGAAGGTTAAAGAACTCAGCAACAGTTTAAATTCTGATGCAGTGGATTCAAATCGTAAAGTTTCTAATGTTGAAGATATTCAACAGTTGGTTGGTGGCAGCCTGGATATTGAGATGCAGTGTTCCAACCCTCAGGGTATTCGTAACAAATGTTGCGGCAAGTCACGCCGTTTGGTAGGGGCTGGTGAACGAGCTGTTGAGAAGTCGCTTAAGACCCCTAGGCTTTGCCGCACATGTCAGAAGTATGTCACGGGACATGACTCCCGTAATTGCAAGAAAAAGCGATCCGTCGAGTAGATTTATTTATATATCCGGGGCGTGGTGTTATTTTTTGTTTTGTTTATCATTTAAGTCGGTGGTGCCCCTAGTTTTTGTTTCTAGTAAAAGACCGAAGTATTTATGTGTTATGAATGGTTTGTATTAGTAGGAAACTCCAATCGTAAAATTATGGTTGCATTTTTTGTGGACTAGGGTTGTGTAATCATATATCTTAAACATATACGGATATGTGTTGCTTTTCATGTACGTGTAACTTATATTAGATATAATACTTTTAACGTGTGTTCTTACTTTTTTGCAACGTATATTAGACGTAATAGTTTAGTAAAAGAATGTTAACCAATTATGTAAATCCAGCAAATTTGATGTTTTCTTCAAAGGTGATGTTTTTCTAGCAATTATTATCCATCCTTTGTTTTTGCTATTTTATTTGTTACGTATGTTCCACGTATATTAGATGTAATGTTTTAGTAACTTTGTATCAATTTTGTGTTGTTACATTAAGTTTGCACCATGCTCCCACATATATGTGATGTTTCTTTGTATATGCATATGTTTATAATTTGTGCTAAAGTTGTAAATTGTTTTTACATCTACTGGTTCTCATTTTCGCTGATTTCTTTTGCGATCCGTCGAGTAGATGCATATGTTTTTCATTTGTGCTAAAGTTGTAAAAGACTGAAGTATGTATGTTTTATGAATGTTTTTGTGGACCAGGGTTGTGTAATCATATGTCTTAATCATATAAGGATATGTTTTGCTTTTCATATATGTACATGTAACTTATATTAGATATAATACTTTTCACGTGTGTTCTTACTCTTCTGTAACGTATATTAGACGTAATAATATAGTAAAAGAATGTTAACCAATATTGTAAATCCAGCTAATTTGATGTTTTCTGCATAGTTGATTTTTTCGACCAATTTCTAACCTAGCAAATTTTATCCATCATTTGTTTTTTGTATTTTTATTTTTCACGTATGTTCCACGTATATTAGATGTATATTAGATGTAATTTTTAAGTAACTTTGTATCAAATTGTATTGATACATTAAGTGCACCATGCTCCAACATATATGAGATGTTTCTACGTAGATTCATATCTTTTTCATTTGTGCTAAACTTGTAAATTGTTTTTACATCTATCGGTTCTCATTTTTTTTGCTGACTTCTTTGCACATTCACTGAATTTTTTTATAAACGCCTGTTAATTATATTTTAGATCAATAAGTGGATTTTTCATATTTGTTGTACCCCATAAATTATAGGTTTTGACCTACTATTATAAATTTAAATAAAGATATTTTAAGATATGAAGTTGTACTTTAGTTAGTACAACATTTAATTATTGATTGACAAGCATTACTTTATTATAATATTATATATTTTTCTGTCCTTCTCTGCATGAACATTACAACACCTACCAAGACTTGTACTTTTTGTTAACAACTACATTGAAAAGCATACCACGTTCATAATTAAAATATTAAAACAAAGTATCAAATTCCAACACAAACAAAAGCAATATCACACCATGTTACTTGTCTGTTACACACATCGTGCAGCCTCCATCACAGCATCTCGAACATTATTAACTTCGGACTTTAGAATATGCAGCACATCTATAAAGTTGAGCAGGCGATGACCTTGTATTGAGAACCATCCACTTCCTCGACGCACTTGTCTCCCCGATGTCACTTTTTTTGTTTTGCGGCCTAACAATTTTTGGAACATTTATCCTCTTTGTTTCCTTCTCACAGTCACTATCATAGTTTTTTGCTTGAAAAACGGTTGAATAAAACAACATTAGTAAGTGCACGATAAACGTAAAATATAAGTTATCATGATGTTACACAAAGTATAATACACGTAACAAAAATGTACCTTTGCCTTTTTTAGCCCCCTCATGCCTACTTACATCTTTTTTTTCTTCACTTGTGTTGAATTACATTTATTGTTTTAAACAAGGAACATATATGTATAACACGCTGAATCACACGCTGTTCTTTTGTTCTTTACATTTATATTTTTTACAAGGAACATATAAACATTACGTAACAAACCATGTCGAAACTTTTGCATTTTCACCCAAACAATTTGTTAACAATTTAATGTAACCCACTAATATAAACATTACGTAACAAAGATGTAACAAATGAGTAACAAATATGTAAGTTTAATGTAAATAACCTTTTTTTATACAAGTACATTTTTTTGAAAGGGTGTATATTAGATGTTCTTAATGTTGTTTACCCATGTTTTATCGATGTATCTGCAATGCATCCAACCTGTGAAACTCCAAGACTCCAAGTTGTAGCAAAATCTGACATACCCAGCCTCCAATTTGCTCCATCAAACTGGTTATCTTTATTACTAGCATCTAACAACGATGTGAGGCGGTTAGATTCAATTTGAAAGCCTTAGGAAAAAAATACTACTTTTTGTGAAACTACATATATAAAAAAAATTAACTAACCTGGATCCTTCACATTTAGAAGAAACGTAACACAAACGTAATTTCAGTAACACGAGTTAAAATAAATGTGATCCCTTTACCAAGACTGTCACCACCTTCACAGTCACCATCTTCCTATCCCAGATCTAAACTTTTAATACAACGTCCACATCTGCGTAAGTCGGCGGTTAGCGTTAATGTGGTTACGGTTAAACGAAATGCTAAAACCCCTTGGATATACAAGCGTTAGGTCAACGGTTACCATTAATGTGGTTACGGTTATGACGGCGTCGAAGGTTACCTTTAGTATGTATGGTCGCCTGTCGTCGACGCCGAACACCACGTCACCCCTTTGATGATGTTCGAGAAAATGATCGAAACCCTAGGATCTAACGTCACGGGACTTTCACGGTAGAAATTGTAATTCCCTCCGTAAGTTTGATCGCCAGAAACTCGCTATTTTGTGCATCGATCGGTGAAGGGTAGATGACTTTTGTGGAGGGTGAAGACGATCGATGAAGGGGGTTTGATCAATTGGGTGGTGGGTGTGGAGAATATGGAAGAGAAACTACTTTTTGGATTAAAAAACATTTGAAAGTACATATTTAGTAAATGACATGTTTACCCTTTTGGTACTTTTTTCATTATTTAATGAACTATTTTAAAAAAAACAGAAATTCCCTCTTTATCTCACCCACACATCTTCAAATCCAATGGTTAATATTTAGTTTTCTCATTGAGAAATGGTTTTCAAATTATCTTTTCCCTATATATATATATATATATATATATATATATATATATATATATATATATATAGGGAAGGGTTATATTGGAAACTAGATTGAGATGAGAAAACTTTGAAAACTTATTTTGAACCATTGATTAAAATTTTGAATGGATGAGATTGAGTATGAAAAAGTAGATTTGATAGATTTGTATTAAAAAATCTGTAAATAGTACATAAGGTACAATAAGGGTAAAATGGTAACCTTTCATTTTTGTACTTAATTATAAAATACACATTTCTATACCTTACATCATCCAAAAGTAGTCTACCTTTCCTAGAAAATTTTTGGAGATCTTATTACCCAAAAATTAAAATACACCAATATTCAAAAGAACTTCCATTGAACTGACGTTCAAAGCTTCGAAATTTTCAGAGAAACTTTGGAACCGTTGAAAATAACAATGTAAACAAACTTATTTTTTTATTTTTTATAATTTTGTAACATAATTAGAGTCAATTTTATAAAAAAAAATGAAAAAAGCGCCGACAATTTTTTTTTGTAGACGATGTAACACAAGCGTAACACAGTTGTACACGTCGTCGTTGATCTGTACAGCTGTGTTACATCTGTGTTACATCGTCTACAAATTATTTTTTTTGAAAAAAATTGTCAGCGGTTTTTTCATTTTTTTTAATAAAATTAACCTTAATGATGTTACAAAACTATAAAAAAAATAGGTTTGTATACATTGTTTTTTTTCAAAGGTTCCAAAGTTTCCTTAACTCAAGTGAGTTACAAAATATACATGCCCTATATTGTCGTAGTTGATCTGTACAACTGTGTTACGTCTGTGTTACATCGTATACAAATTATTTTTTTAAAAAAAAAATTTGTCGGCGCTTTTTTCATTGTTTTTTTTAATAAAATTGACCCTAATGATGTTACAAAACTATTAAAAAAATTAGGTTTGTTTACATTATTTTTTTCAAAGGTTCCTAAATTTCCTCAACTTAAGTAGGTTTCCAAAATATACATGTCCAATGTAACATAAACGTAACAAAATATAATAGTGTATATAAAACCTTGTATAAAATATTACTTGAGAAAAAAATTATAAAATTTGCTAGAAATAAAAATTTGGTTGAAATAAAAAAAAAGAGATAAAGCCTACTTTTTCATACTCAATCTCATCCATTCAAAATTTTAATCAATGGTTCAAAATAAGTTTCCAAAGTTTCCTCATCTCAACCTAGAATGTAACATTAAAAATATTTGAGCAAAATATAAAATTTGTAACATAATACCCTAGTTACACTAACTTTACATATGTAACAATAATGTAACATAATGAAACGTTATAGAATGTAACATTAAAAATATTAAAACTGTATAATAGTACAATTAATGAAACTTTTTGCACAAAAATTATAAAATAATTAATAATTAGTACACTAGATGTAAAATACATTTGGTAACATGAACTTAATGGAAAATACACATAACCTACAGTGTTATGTGTAACGCTAGTGTAACAACTTAATTATATTTTAAACGTTAAATCTCAAAAAGAATAATTTAGAAAAATTGATATTATATATAGAAAAATAATTATTGTCTCTTTAAAATTGTGTACATATAAAATAAAATGAATCTATTTTTATGTTTTTTAAGAAATCAAGTCATAAATACTTAATTGTAAAAAGTACAATAGTACATCTTTTGATTTAATGTATAAGACATATTTTATTTTAAAAAGTACAATTAGAAACAAGTAATAATTAAATGTTTGTATAGTATGAAAAAATGACAAATTATCAATGTTTTCATAACTGGACCGGACGTCGAACCGGTCTCGTTACTGGTCAGAGGTCGGACCGGTCGAACCAGATTTAAGAACCGGATGATTTTATAAACATTTTATAAATATATATATATATAAAATCAAAAAAATAATAAAATAATAAAAAAATAAAAAACCGGTTTAACGACCAGTCCGACCGGCCGGTTCACCCAAAAACGTTTCAAGACCCTTAACCGGACCGGTCCACCCACCGGTTCCCGGTCCGACCGGCCGGTCCGGTTTTCAAAACACTGCAAATTATGATACTCTATAAAAATGACAAAAAATAAAATATAAGAGTGTATATAAAAAACATGTTCAATAAGTCCGTCGAGATGTAACATAAACGTAACTTAAGTGTTAGTTTCTATAATATTGAATTATAAGTATCTGATTGTATAAAATATTACTAACCAAAAAAAATTTTCGATTATACATAACATTGTTATGAAATAATATATAATTTTTTTTATTTAAATATAACGAAATGCAAAATTCGGATATTTATTATGAAATTATGCGTTAGTAAAAAAACAATGTTATAATGTTGTAAAATCTGGTGAACATAAAAAAAAAAACATAACCAAACAATGTGTAAGGTATGACAATACATATACACAATATCCGGAAAAACGTAACAATAACG
Source organism: Mikania micrantha (assembly GCA_009363875.1). NCBI lineage: Eukaryota > Viridiplantae > Streptophyta > Magnoliopsida > Asterales > Asteraceae > Mikania > Mikania micrantha. The sequence continues at coordinate 123,310 of SZYD01002076.1, read as the reverse complement.
TAACAACGACAATAGTTATACACATTCAGCATCCTATCATTTATTTTACTCATTTTAAAAACTTGGTGGGAAAAATTATGTGTAAAATGTTTAAAAGTTAAATATTTTATTTTTGGTTTGAATTTGAAGAGAGAGAATGTAGTTAAATAATAAAATATTTGAAGAGAGAGAATGTGGTTAAATAATAAAATATTGTATGGAGGTAATTTTGTTGGAAAAGACTAAATTACCCTTGTATTATATAGGATTATTAAAATGAAATGGTGATGAATTAGCAAAAACACAAAAAAGAAACCCCATATTTATGTATAATAAAAACCATGAAAAAAAACTAAGTTTCGGACAAAAAACGTTAGGGTTAAGGGGTTAACGATATAAGGAAGGGTTAACAATGAAACCTTCCCCTATATATATATATATATATATATATATATATATATATATATATATATATATAGGATGTGGCTCATATAATAACCCTTCATAATTGAGATAACTCATAAACCCTTTTAAACCAATAATAGGTGGACACATCACTAAATTTTTTAATCATCAAGAAGGGTATTAATGTCTTTTTGTTAACATGTCATCTCCATCACTTTTTCACATCTAATCTATAATTATGACTTTTTAATTTATTTTCTTTTTATCTTTAATTAGTTTAAATAACATCAGATAGATCATTTAACCTCATCTCATTTAACAAGTATGTTCTCTTTCTTTTGATTATCAGAATTTCAAAATTGGGGAGGTGGTAATCAAACTATGCCTGTGAAAATGACGGAGTTTACGATGATGATGTCGCTCAAGTTGACTATTCCGTTCAAGTTGATGACGAATTTCAAGGTGTCAATGGTGTTCAGGCGGACGACGGTGGTGATGTAGAGGATAACACACATAAAGAAAAAGGGTGACAAACAGGTCCAACAATCGACAAAAATGGTCGCTCGAAGAATCTCCAGCGTTATCTCCCGTTCAGTTTTTTCCCTGGCCACTTTCATCTTCAATCGCTCTTCGAGGTAAGATACTCAAAGTAGCCCTTTTTTAGCTGAATCTTGAACTTGATTTCTTGATCATGGTGTATTGTTAATCCTTTCAAAGATTGATAAAGGTTTGAAAGCAGAGAGGGGTTTCTTGTTAATTTTTGTTGGGTGTGACAATGATACAAACTTGCTGCAAATTATCTTTTGTGATTTGCGGTTATGGTTATTGACATCATGTCTATCGTAATATTCAATTGGATAAGGAATATTAAACTTTTGTTGGTAAAGTGTTTTTACTAATGATTAGCTCCTAACTAAAGTTTTTTTTGTGTCAAATTTTAGGATGAATTTAGGAAACAGTTCCAATTTAGGAAATGCAGTACAAAGATTTGCTACTTATGCAACATTTGAGGAACTAATTTGTTTATTCACCATCCGGTGATTTTTTCTCTTTTACTTTACTTGACCATTATGGATCACATATGCATCAGTTGCCACATGAATTTGGTTTCCAAATACATATAACTACATTAACAAGAACTTAGATACTTTTCGATAGCAGGGTATTGATGAAATGAGTTTTATGATAACAGGTTCTCATAGTCACCAAAAACAAATAACTTACAATTTTTATATATCAATTTTAGGGAAAACATTTCCAGCTTGGATCCACGTATCGGGGAAGTCATAGCCAATGTAGCTAAAGGCGATGAAGATATTGACCATGAGTTTTCTGCTGCGCGCAAGGCCTTCGATCAAGGCCCATGGCCTAAATGACTGCTTATGTAATATAAAAGTGCGTTTCGTAGTGATCCCCTTCTTGAAATCACATTCAAATGTTTTCTTGAAACCACTTCCTTTAGTGTAAGCATATTACATACATTAGTGTAAACATTCCACTTACATAACTGTAAGCATATTACTTACATTAGTGTAAACATATTACTTACATTAGTGTACATGTGTGGAAACAATATTACAGGGCAGCAAAGCCTGGTAATTACATTATTGTAATATGTATGTAATATTCCCTTACATTGATGCAATATGTATAATATACTTATAACATGCACACAAACAAAGATTACGGGGCTTTGATCATTAAAAAAAATTACAAAACAATAATATGTTATTGATGAATTCCGTTATTTATTATATATTGGTTGCTAATTGACACATAGATCATCTTCGTTACACTAACGTAATTGTTCTTTACATTGATGTAATTATTGACATTATTTTTTTTATTTTTTGTTAATCCACCGCAAATAGGAATCTCAAGTTTCACTCGTGATTAAAATTTACATGTAAATTTGCTACCTACATTAGTGTAAACATTCGAATTACATTAGTGTAAGTATGTTACTTACATTAGTGTAAACATGTCTAAACTAACAAAATTTTGGTTTTTTATGCCATATATAACACTATAGCCTTCACTAACATCGAAAAATACTACCAGTCTACCATAAAGTACATGTGTAGAAATAATCTTACAAAGTTTTTAAATTATAAAAATATAATTGTGGGTTTGATATAGTAAATTGTCGTGACTACCTACCAAAAAATAGTAACAAAAAATATTTTGAATTAAAGTGATTAAATAAAACTTAGCATTAAAAAAATATGGCCATACTCACAAAACAATAATATGTTATTAATGAATTTCGTTATTTATTATATATTGGTTGCTAATTGACACATAGATCATCTTCATTACACTAAGGTAATTATTCTTTACATTGATGTAATTATTGACATATTATTTTTTTATTTTTTGTTAATCCACCGCAAATAGAAATCTCAATTTTCACTCGTGATTAAAATTTACATGTAAATTTGCTACCTACATTAGTGTAAACATTCGAATTACATTAGTGTAAGCATGTTACTTATATCAGTATAAACATGCCTAAACTAACAAAATTTTGGTTTTTTTATGCCATATATAACACTATAGCCTTCACTAACATCGAAAAATACTACCAGTCTACCATAAAATACATGTGTAGAAATAATCTTACAAAGTTTTTAAATAATAAAAATATAATTGTGGGTTTGATATAGTAAATTGTCGTGACTACCTACCAAAAAAATAGTAAAAAATTTTTTTGAATCAAAGTAATTAAATAAAACTTAGCATTAAACAAATATGGTCATACTCATCAGTACCAGTTACATCTTTAAAACTAAATCATTCGAAAGACTAAAAAAGACCCACACTATCGGAATAATGTATAACATCATAATAAGGAAAATATCAGCTTCGACGAATCCTCCATCCAAATCTGATTATCAAAAGAAATTATCAGATTTTCTTGTAGGTGTTCTTCTTTTTTAGTACCATTAGGCACGAATACCTAGTACAATTGGGGGTTTGATATAGTAAACTATTGCGACTACCTACAAAAAAACAGTAACAAAAAAAATTATGAATCAAAATGATGAGATAAAACTTAACATTAAACCAAAAAAATATGCTATTTTGATGTAATTGTTCTTTACATTGTTGACAGATACCTGGTTGAATATTTGAAGTCAATCATTTGAGCTTCTAAAAATCAATCATAATACATTTATGAGTGACCAAGTCAAAACAATGTTAAACGTGTTTTGTAACCATACACAATGACTAAATGTGTAAATATTGTTGAAGTTGTATGTCATAAATTGGTGATATTATATAAGCAACAAGAAATCTAAACATTAATCGTAGATTCTGGTTATTACAATGCTTCAGGAAGTAATAAATTTCTAACCAAGCATTTACTTTGGTATAATAAAACATAAATTACATTGATGTAACAAAACAGATCTCTAGCCAAATAGTTCCTAGGTATATCACAACACCTCATTTCAATAAAAGCAAAACTTTGGGAACCAGCTACAAGGACAATTGACCCCAATCTTTTGTATCACCAGCCTACACATAATTTAGGTTTCTATGTACATCTTACATTAGTGTAAGTGATTAAAAATTATAAAAGTAACATCAAATAATAACAAATCAAGCATCATTAACCACACCATATGTCCAAACACATCATTTAAGTTTCGATGTAGACTCAATAAACAAATCAGGTTATCAAGGCTCTTTACCAGATCAAACCATGCGATACCAGACACAAGCGCCATAAACCGCACCAGCATGTCCAAACACTATACCATCAAGCACTATGTTCAAGAGTGAAAATAAAGTAACTTTCCAAATGCATGAATTTATTTATGATGTCTACCACTAAAGGTCAACCTTTTTTATCCCTAAGTAACATCAAGGTTCATTCAATTTAACAAAACCAGTAGCTACTTATAAACTGATAATGATTGTGATGATGGGTCATCTTAGTTTCTTTACAGGAAGGTTTACATTGTAGCAAATGAAAAAAAAATGCATAATCAAGTATTAAAAATAAAATTACATTACCTTATGAAGGTACAAGTATAATACTTACATCAGTGTAAGCATATTATTGACATTAGTGTACATGTGTGGAAACAATCTTACAGGGCAACAATGTCTGGTAATTACATTACTATAATATGTATGCAATATTCCATTACATCGATGTAATGTGTATAATATACTTACAATATGGACACAAAATAATAATATGTTATTGGTGAATCTCTTTATTTATTATATTTTGATTGTTAGATTGACACATAGATCATCTTCATTACATTATGGGTTTGATATAGTAAATTGTCGTGACTACCTACAAATTATTGAGGCTCATACCCGGCACAAGCACCATAAACCGCACCACTTATCAACATTCAGACCTGTAAATTGATAATGATTGTGATGATGATCCATCTTAGTTTCTATACAGAAATGTTTACATTGTAGCAAATAAAATTATATATTGCTGCAAATAAAAAGAAATGCATCATCATGCTTTAAAAATAAAATTACATTACCTTATGAACGTACAAGTGTAATGCTTCCTGGTACAAGTATAATGCTTCTCTTCCTGCTACTGCAGATCTATGTGCTTCTTAAAATGATCAATTCCACTGAAATTGGATCAGAAATGATGGCTATCTTAGATTTTTTGGTATAATATCATCATCAAATATTGGAAATAAGAAAAACATTAAATCCCCAAATTTTAAAATCATCAAACCCTAGAAAAGCAAATCAAAAACAACTTCTCGATCAAAATACCGTCTCGATGTGAATACCATGCTAGCTACGTTCGTTGATTGCTTACAAAGCTACGCTGGTCATATGATGGTAAGAAATTACATGGATGATTACCTTTTAGTCGCTGTTGTTTACATAATCCATGGAACGTTTCGTCAGATGGCAACAAGCTTCAATCATACCTTTGATTTCAGATGGTTAATCGCCTTTGATGATGATTTACTGATAAGCATTTGAAGGTTTGAATTTTTGTTTGAAGCTTTTTGAATCCTCAGTTATTTCGTTGATGTTTTCCTTGTGAAAATCAATTGACAGACAAGATAGCTGCAGGTGTAAGTAAATGACTCATTTGCCCTTTTGTGATCATAAGACTTGATTTCCCTTAATTAAAAATTCTAAATAATTGTGGTCCCTTAGATCAGCATCTAATCTAATTTAAGTGTCCTTAAGATTGAGTTATTGAGTTTTCTCAATTAGTATGGGTTAGCATTCAATCCTTTCCCTATATATATATATATATATATATATATATATATATATATATATATATATATATAGGGTTAGGATATATTGAAAACCTTTTCTCAATGAGAAAACTGTGAAAACTCAATATTAACCATTAGATCTTGAGATGGATGGATAAGAAAAAAGGGTATTTTTGATTTATTAGTTTGATTATAAAATGGGTAAAATAGTACAAAAAGGGCAAACCTGTCTTTTTCCACATGTGTACTTTTAATGTTTTTTATATATATTTTACATCAAAAGGACATCTTGTCTCTTTCCAAAACCATCATCCAAAATTGAATTGATTCATCTTCTTCTCCCACACCCTTCATTGACGTGAACCTCATTTTCTGGCGATCCACACGACGATCGGAACCGATGATGTTCGAGGAAACCATCGAATAAACAGTGACGTTCGCGGCAACCGGTGACGCTAAACGTAAACAGGCGTTACGATCGGTGACGTCAACAGCAAAAATCGTGGTGACGTGGAGTACGGTGACCTTCGATGCTGTCATAACCGAAACCACATTAACGGTAACCGTCGACTTAACACTTGTATATCCAAGGGTTTTAGCATTTCGTTTTACCGTAACCACATTAACGCTAACCGCCGACTTACGCAGATGTGGATGCTGTATCAAAAGTTTAGATCTGGAATAGGAACATGGTGACTGTGAAGGTGGTGACACTCTTGGTAAAGGGATCACATTTATTTTAACTCGTGTTACTGAAATTACGCTTGTGTTACGTTTCTTCTATGTTGAACTTACATTGAAATTATGTTTGTGTTACGTTTTCTTCTAAATGTGAAGTATCCAGGTTAGTTAATTTTTTTTATATATGTAGCTTTACAAAAAGTGGTATTTTTTTTCTTCTAAGGCTTTAAAATTGAATCTAGCCGCCTCACATCGTTGTTAGTCTGTTAGATGCTAGTAATGAAGATAATTAGTTTGATGGAGCAAATTGGAGGCTGGATATGTCAAATTTTGCTACAACTTGGAGTCTTGGAGTTTCATAGGTTGGATGCGTTGTAGATACATCGATAAAACATAGGTAAACAATATTAAGAACATCTAATATACACCCTTTAAAAAAATGTACTTGACGTAAAAAAAAAGCTTATTTATATTAAACTTGCATATTTGTTACTCATTTGTTACATCTTTGTTACGTAATGTTTATATTATTGGGTTACATTATTGGGTTACATTAAATTACGTTGTGTTACATTTCTTCTATGTTAAACTTACATTGAAATTACATCGAAATTACGTTTGTGTTACGTTTCTTCTAAATGTGAAGGATCAAGGTTAGTTAATTTTTTTTATATATGTAGCTTCACAAAAAGTGGTATTTTTTTTCTAAGGCTTTAAAATTGAATCTAAACGCCTCATATCGTTGTTAGATGCTAGTAATGAAGATAACCAATTTGATGGATCAGATTGGAGGCTGCGTATGTCAAATTTTGCTACAACTTGGAGTCTTGGAGTTTGACAGGTTCGATGTGTTGCAGATACATCGATAAAACATGGGTAAACAACATTAAGAACATCTAATATATACCCTTTGAAAAAACGTACTTGATGTAAAAACGGTTATTTACATTAAACTTACATATTTGTTAATCCTTTGTTACATATTTGTTACGTAATGTTTATATTATTGGGTTACATTAAATTGCTAACAGATAGTTCGGGTGAAAATGCAAAAGCTTCGACACAGTTTGATACAGGAATGAGTGTGGATAAAAAGTCTCTGCATCTTTCAAGGGAAAACAAAATGACAAAAACATTCAAATAAAGTATATAAAGAATAAAAGAAAAACAAATAGTGGTTTGAAACGAACAGGAAAAAATGATTTTACTTGCAATTCTAACATGTAAAATAATGTGAACTACTACGTAAATTACAATGTTTTGCATCTGCGACAAAAAAAAATGAAAAAAATGTTACAATATAGGATGTGTGCAATTAAAAATACAAAAAAATGTGGCCATAAAAAAGCGAAAACAAAATTACTTAATAGAATAAATGAACGTTTAATGTGTAATAAACTTGTAAAAAAGAAAAAATTGATGATACGTGTAACTTTGAAAGGGTGGTGTGAAAAGTATGAATTATTATAATACAAAAAGTACAAATGATGTGATGCGTGTTTTACAAAAAAAAAACTTTTCATTAATGAATAACATGATGTGGGTTCGATAACCTTACCACAATGGTACACCAAATCTCTGCAACTATCAAATAAAATATTAAAAGAATATATGAAATCAAAATCTAGTTTCAAACGAGCAGGAAACAAAATTATTTCAATTGCAGGTCTAACAGGTAACAAAACGTGAACTAAGAAGGTTTTATTCAATTGAATAGAGGTTTATGGAGGTTTAAAGAGAGGTGGTGAGAAACGTATGACTTATTATCAAAAACAAAGAGTACAAAATAACATGATGCATGTTTTATAAAAATAACTTTTCATTAATGAGTGACATGATATGTATTAGACAACCTTACCACAAAAGTACACCAAATATCTGCAACTATCAAATAAAATATTAAAATAATATATTAAAGCAAAAGTTAATTTCAAACGAGCGGGAAAAAAAGGGTATTTCAAATGCAGTTCTAATATGTAACAACACGTTTACTGCAACGTAAATTACATGTTACAAATAATAAAAAGTATCAGTAGCTGAAAATAACTGAACATTAAATGTAGAAAAAAAATATATAAATGTACGTTACAGATAATTACATATAAGTAACAGAAAATGCTTTAAAAAAATAATGAATCTACATGTGTGCAATAAAAAATGGAAAAAAAAAGGTGCAATAAGAAAGTAGAAACAAAAATAATTAATCGATCTAATGGACGTTGATTGTGTAAGACACTAGTAACAATACACAAGATTTTACCTTTATGTATAGATAAAAAAACAAATCTTAAAAAAAATAGATATACACAAAAGAAATACACACACAAAAGATGATGTAAAACGTATGTAACAAAAATAAATGATTTGTACGATGTGTGCAATAAACACTATATGACAAAAACAATCTAGGGGGAAGGGAAAATAATAAAAAAGTACACACATGGTAAAATGACGAAAATGACCTTCAGATTAATTTTAATGAGATGATGTGGCAAAATATGGACCACATAATGGAGGTTTCTCAGTTTTCTCAATGAGGGGTGGTTTTTATTTTATACTTTCCCTATATATATATATAATTTAGTTATACTTAAACGAGGCAAAACGAGCGAACCAAACAAACGACTATCCAAGCGAGCAACGAGCGAACTGCAAGCTTATCTTGGCTCGTGCTTGGCTTTTTTAGAAACTGAATCGAGTGTTCTCAGCTAGTTTAAACCGAGTGAAATTAAAACGAGCTTTTTCCTAACGAGTGTCAAGCAACAACACTTTGGAAAACCCTAATTGATAGATGCAAACATGACTCGCATACTTATTTACGTAAGAAACATTTAACTTATTCTGGATATGCTTAAATCGTGTAACGTGCACATAACTCATTTGTAGTCAAACAAGTTGCAAATAGGTTGAAGGGTCCTAATATATAGGCTAAATTTGTTGAAGGGTCGACCTGTTTATACAAATGGCCATAATAATTCTCCTGTCATGTTTGGGTCGTATCATAAATGGGACAATTATCCAGGGTTACAAAATCCAAACAAGACTTGATTCAAGATGGCAGGTCCCATGTATATGCATAATAACAAGATGGTTTATTATTTAACAAAAAATGAAATCCACACAAAAAAAAAAAAAAAAAAAAAAAAAAAAAAAAAAAAAAAAAAAAAAAAAAAAACTAATACAAAAAGAATAATTATCAAGGTGACACCCTCAATGAACTTAAGAAACAAGATATAAGCACATAATAGATACACTCAAATTACAGTCTACATGTATCACCAGCACAGAATCTGTTATTATTGTCCTCTCCTTCAACACAATCTAACATTAAAACAAACAACTTACTCTCGAGGGTGGGGGCCTTTCATGCTCATTTTGACATTTGATCATCAAGATTGTGCTTGTGCCCTGCCCTGAATTTCAACTTTCAAGTCCTTTGGTTCGACAAGATAAGATTTTGCGAAACACATCTCTCAATTGGAGCTCCAACGGTTCCAATCCATTCTTAAACATGTCACAAACTAGGGACACTTCTTGAACACATGTTTTCACTTCTTCCATCTGTTTTTCAGTCAATGGAAACTGGTTAACCGAGTCAACCAAGCCCGTTAACAAATGAATTGACTTTTCCATTTGGCCAATCTCCTTTAGCAGCCCAACATTGTTCTTCCGTTCATGTTTCTTAAATTCCTCCATAATACGAATATGAAGCGAATTCAGTGGGGTACCCCATGAGAATTGTCTCGGAACAGAAAAATGGACTTGAAGACTTCGGTCTTGACATGGAATCGCGCGCACCAGAACCCATAAAACAAACATAAGGATAAAACCCATTGTGTAAATGTCGTTAGCTAGACCATTTGTGGCTAAAATTTCGTGTCCTTTAGGCGGGATCAACCTGTTAGCTATCAATTGAAGCTGTTTGCTTGCTGACCATGAATTAGGCACACTCCAAGAAAGAGACCTTGAGTATTCTGCACTTTGTTCATTATCTTTCCCTTTATTTGTGCACCCAAAAGATCGGTTTCTGTGTGCAAAAGCAGATGATGATTCTTTATTATCATCAAACATGATAATAGCTAAATCAGTCAAACCTCTTTTTGCCCTTTTAAAATGCCCTTCAAACATTATGTTTTTTGATTTTGAATCAAAAGCATGTGAAACAATCTCTAAATGTCTATGCCAAAGGCGAATCTTCTCCATCCCATCACGAACAGCATTGCAAATATCAAGTGCCTTGATGATCATATCAAAGAACTCAGTTACAAACCTATCTAAAGGCGGTATTGAAAGATTTGACTTGTGTTTTGACATAACAAGTTTGAAATCTTCTTGGCACGCGATAAAAGCATCTAATAGCCTAGAAACCCAATTGAGTGACAAAATTTCATCATCAGAAGCAGCAGAAAGGGTGCGAAACTGCCTGAAGACTTGGTGTTCAAATGATCCAAGTTCACATTGAAATTCAGAACTAGAATCGCCATTAACGTCCATGGAATGAACTTGATTAGGGTTAAGATCATTCCCAGTGCCCATAACTGATCGGCGAAACGTCCCAAAAGACATCAATTATACACAAATTATATGTTTTTTTGTTTAGATTATACAAAATCCAAACTGTTCAAATCTAATTAACACACGAGAGAACTCAAGCCACCTGGAAATCAAACTACGAAAATCAAATTAAGAGCCTGTTTCACCTGAAATTTGAACAAAATTAGTAAACAGAACCCTAAAATTCAAAGCACACGCATACGATTTCTCATAAGCTACATGCAAATCGAGAATGCTCATACAAAACCTCCATGAATTTAGATAAAACAAATTGAAATTGAAGAGAGTACCTTGATTTCGAAAGATGAAGAGGAATTTAGAAACCCTAGTTTAAGCTTCGAGAGAGAGAATTGAAGAACATAAAATGTACTTAAACTACTGAAAGTATTTCAAACTCAACAAAAAGTAGGTGATTACATTTATAGTTTTTGTATGTATATGAAATCGAATAAGATTATGGGTCATTTGATTCATTAATTATTAATTAATTAAGGTGATATTGGATCATTTATTTTTTAATGATTACTTAAATGCTATCTTTTAATAATAATAATATTTTAATAATGAGGTAATTTTAAGTAGAGATAACATTAAATTGTAACATCTTAATCATTCAGAAATAAGATTACTTTTAGTTGTTAATAAGCAGTTTCTTAATAACCATCTTGTCTGTAACATCCTAAGCAATCTCACATCGGCCCTAAACAGGAGAGAGTCTTGTCTCATAAGTAACAATCCGCCTGTTACATCACCAACGTGTTTTCGGCTTAGCTGACATGTGAAACACATGAAAACTCCACAATTAAGCGTACTCGGGTTGCAGCAATCCAGGGATGGATGACCTCCCTGGGAAGTTTTCACCCGAGCAACCGAAGGCAAAACCGTAAGCTCTGAGTAGGCAAAGCGGACAATATTGGTGGTAGGCGGGGGTCGGATGTTACAGAATGGTATCAGAGACACGCATATTCTACACGGGATGGTGGGGCAAAGCTCATCGAGAATTATGAGTCCCTAAGGAGATGTATGTAACATCCTAGGCAATCCCACATCGGCCATGAACAAGAGAGATTTCTGTCTCATAAGTAACGATCCGCCTCTTGCATCACCAACGCGTTTTCGGCTTAGCTGGCTGTGGAGCACATGAAAACTTCATAGTTAAGCTTGCTCAGGCTACAGCAATCCAAGGATGGGTGACCTCCCTAAAAAGTTTTCACTCGGGAAACTGAAGGCAAAACCGAGAGCTCCGAGTAGGCAAAGCGAGCAATATTGGTGGTAGATGGGGAAGGATGTTACATTGTATCACACCCCGAGTCGGCGGGCTTGATCGACTTTCCCGTCGGGCAGAAGGTTCCTGGGGCGTGATATCGTTTGATAATCATAGTGATCAGATTGTTTACATAGCACATGAGATATAATGAGAAATGCTAACATGACCTTGATATAGAATTACAAAGTTAAATTGCACAATACATGTTCATAATTTAACCAAGTAAATCTACCCAAAAAGAATCATTGAGTTTATATCTTGTATCTGCACAAAATTTACAAAAGATGATTCACTAAATATGTCATCAAAAGTTATGCACACAAAATATAGCTAGGTCCACTATAAAAGTCCACTAGCTAATGCATCCTGAGTCTGGTGACTAAATATGTTCGTAACCTGAGAAAACATGCATTTAAAACAAGTCAACACTAGGTTGGTGAGTTCATAAGTTTAGTAATTGAAAACAATTGATTTATTGTCATTCACAATCACATTTTCATACACAAGTCTGATTGATAAATGTTTCATCTGTCTCACACAATGTCCTTTCTATAGTTATACTTACAAATAGTATTTCATCGAAATCAAGCATGCATATATATAGGGCATAGGTAGGAGACAAGCCCCAGCCGACATCCCACCACATATTTAACAGAATTCGACACCACTTGCAATACAACTATGGATACTCATTTCCATCTCACATGTGTTCACCCCATTTGATATTCACCTATAAATTGTGTTCATTCCCCGTAGTGCTATATGTATAGAATAAAAGAGTATGAGGGAAGTAAGTTATCAAAACCTAAGTGATGATAAACCCTCAGTGTTTTAAGGAAAACATGTTTATCAAATCTTATCCTTATTATTATTCTCTCAATTTTAGGGTTAACTGTAATTCACTTCTAATAATAGGAGTGAGAGTTAACTTATTGATATTGTTCACAGTCTTGAATGTATAGAGCCTAAATGGGATCCATTGTGGTCCTCACGAAATCAGACCACAATGCATCCGTTTACCTCTATCCCATTTGTAGTCTCAAAAAATCAGTGCCTTCAACGCAACTATTACCAGTAATATGACATGAGAGAAAATCAATTCATCAGTCTACCAGTTAATAGAAACGAAGGATTTAATTAGAATTAGTTTCTGTAGATTATTATCACCATGTGTCGTTTACCAAACATGACTGATTCCGCTCTGTTTCATACGAGACCGGCCAATGATATAAATACGATCAATGTACCGGCCTCACTCGCCAGCGGTTTGTCAAACCTATGGTACCACTACGCTATCGTCGGTTTAGTCTCACTAAATCAATGGTAAACGATTCTCTTGTAAGGGACTTACGACTGGACATGAACTCATGAACACATGATTGTTGTGATATAATGCAAACATGCTTAATAGTAATTAGTTGATATGATGTGTTTTCCCATTGTTATTGTCTCAATATATTTAACAAAGTGTTATAAGAACTAGTCTTATTACACCGTGTTAGAAATTATAGAGAATGATATTATCATGAAATTTTATTATCATGAGTATCATTCTTGTATCTTGTACTTGTCTCAGTGTTATCTCAATGTCACCTTAGTGTTAATAACAAAGTGTTATAAGATCACATCTTAACTACACTTATGTTATTTCAGTGGTAGGATAATATCAGGAAATTATGTTATCGTGACATCATCCTTGATATGTTCTCATGGTATAATCAAAATAAAATGAACACAGTGCTATGATCTCTAGTCTTTAACATTGTCTCATAAGATCTCATCTTATCATACAATGTTAGCATATGCGAGGGATGACATCTTGAAACTATGTTATCATGATGTCATCCTTGATATCCTAAGTGATTGTCTCAAATGTTGTCTCAATGTTATGTATTCTCAATGATTTTAACAACGTGTTATAAGAACTCGTCTTACTACACAGTGTTAATAAACGTGGTGAATGATGTCATCATGAAATCATGAGCATCACTCTTGTTGTCTCAATGTTATAAACTCGTTGGTATGAGATCTAGCCTTGATGCATTGTGTCATTCATTTTGATGGGATGGTATCATGAAGTTATGTTATCATGATATCATACATGTTATGTTTTACATGTTGTTTCACACACAAGCACACATAATGATAAGATAAGAATATGATAATAAAGGTAAAATCAATATTATCTATTTCACATGATGATTGAAATAATATACTAATGTTGTATTCACGATCATGTGTTTGATTAAATGTTATATGAGCTATGATCCCTTATTTGATTGTTCTTTTTGAAATCTGAGTTGTTAACTGAGTTCGTGTTGTGAAAACGACCTATTCTTGTGATTTTCGTAAGAATGGGTCATGCTAATGGGTGTTCACCCGAATAAGTCATTCGCCCGAATGGTTCATTCACCTGAATGAGTCACCCGAATGGCTCATTCTCCCGACTCATTCTTCCGACTCATTCTCCCCGCTCATTCTTATGGCCATTCTCATGGCCATTCGCCCGAACGGGTTTTCAGCCATGGGAGAAGACGACTTCGAGTTTTAGTCGTATATATAGTCGTTTTGAGTGGGTTTATGTGAGTAGCCTCATTTAAAAGGTGTATGGGTCGAAAAAGAGATGTTTAAAACCGGTTAAAACCGTGGTTGTGTCGGGTTTGTAGAAAACCCTAAAATCTGAACCTTCTCTCTAGAATTTCGTCCAACCGAGCTTGTTTCGGGTTAGATCTTCTGTACTTCCTTGTTCTACTCTTTGAGAGGGTTGTTTAGACACCAAGTGTGACATCCGTCAATTTTTCAGGTTTTAATCTCGACCGAAGCTTTAATTTTATGTAGATACGTTAGACTCATTTACAATCAACGAAATCCAACAAGTTATATATTTAGTTTAAGTTAATTGGTTCACAATCAAATCTCAAAACTTAAAACTTTGATGTTATAATTTAAATTTTGGTTGTTTAATATTACAAATATTGGGTCTTAAAAACAGAGTAAGAATGCATATGTATATATATTTTAGAAAACCGATTATACTCCTATACACAATCTTATTATTTTCGTTTAACCTACTTTCACCCAATCACATCCAAAATCTATAAATATATATACACATATATTTAAGCATCTATGTATTATATACATATATACATATATATGAGTGAAAAAAATAATATGGGTGTGTACTTCTTTTAGACGTAAAAGGCAAGAAAAACACAAGTCACCATCATAATTTTTAGATTTGAAATCCCATCCCTCTTCAATATTTTGAACGGCAACAATTATACTTAGCCATATTTTTTTTTATTTTTTTTACCATTCAAACACTCAAGAAGTCATGTCCTATATATATTTTTTATACAAAATATCAAGGCCCTTACCCAATATAAAAGGGAAGTCTTGTGATGAGATAAGAGCCACCCTTAGAAACGTAATTATCCAAATCTGCCACCATTCAACCAAACACCATTTTTCCAAGTGGTTCCTTATTTGGTCAGCACACACCATTGTTTCCCCACCACCGCTGTAACAAAATATTCCCACATTGTCGACCAAAACAACTCTCTAGGTGCTCGACATGCGGCCAACGGTAACAATTGGACCGTTGCTAGCTTAGAGGATCATCTTCTTTCAAGTTTTATAATTAAAGATCAATCTCTTTCTACATATATACCTTCTCCTTGCTTGCTAAGGTGAAACCCATTCTTGAACGCTTAACTAAAAATTACATATGCACACAAGTACACATTTCTGATTGTTGGACATAATCTGTCCCAATTTTAACTAACTATAACTTTGTCTTAAAAACACGAAAATTAGCAAACTTAAACTCTATTGTTAAGTTCGTTGTGTTATCTTTCTAACCACTACTTACACGTTTTCTAACTCAACCGAATGATACCCGAAACAGCCTTTACAAAATCAGTGCGCAGATTTAGACCTTCTAACTTAGATGGCTGTTTCGGTCTACTTACGAGCCAAATCAGTAAAACTTTTCTGAATAAAAGTTGTTCGGAACGCGTTGAAATACTGGATTGTAAAGTTTCGTGATTTTATAAAAACGTTTGATATTTTAAAAGTTCACTCAAAAATGTTAAACATAATCTGCCTAAAAACGAAAATTATAAAAATGCATACCTACATTTCTTTTATATATATATTTGTCTTGAAAATGAAATATTAACTCGTATACAAAAATAGATGTGATTTTAAAAGGTTATTATTGAAAAATAATATTTCAAGGATTTGGATATTGATAAACAAAAATAGAAATTTATCAAAATACGTCATATTAATGCCGAAACCTCATAAAAATAATAAATAATTATTTTTAAGACATAGTATTTCCATCAGTAATACGCGATATTTTTACAAAAACCCTACAATAGCAATAACCAGAACACAAAACAACACCAAACCTCATAAGTTCACATACTCAACATGAATTCGAAATGTTGTAGGAACCGGGTAGTGATTCCAACCCAAGCAACATTCACACTCTCAGAATCTGGGATCTACCTTTACAGTGAGTTTCATGGCCCCTATTTTCTATAATGTTTTACTAACTCACAGGGGGAGAAATCATGCTTGTAATCATTTCATTGACACAAGTGGTTTTGATTCAACACATTATTACATGAGTCACATTTATCGCTTTTAAGTCCCCTATTCTATAACCGTTAATTGTGAATTATCCCCACCCGTGGTTAGTAGCGCTAACTTTGATTGTAGGTCAGATCGGGTGCACAATATTCATCTCAATACAATGTTTTGCGATAGAACATTGGGATGGGGCAATTCAATTGTAACATCAGTGCCGGACGCGTGCCGGAACAGTGATCGCAACAGTAAACATGTTCAGTAACTTAGGTACACATTACGAGAAACTATGTTTAGACTATTAATGCATTTGATTTACATGAAACTATTATACGATTGTCTGAATTTGACTGAAACCTTAGGGTTTAACAGTCTGAAACATGTCAGACAACACAGTGTTTAAATATAAATACTTGATATGATACTATTTGCATAAACGTATGTGAGGTTAAACAAAACGAAACTATAATGGTTATTGTTACGGAATGCTAAACCGACGAGTTATCCGTATAGGTGACGACCTGTACGAATAATTCTGATAGTTTAACGTCCTGAAATAATGACTTAACAGTAGAAAACAAGAATCAGAAAGCCAAATCATCGACGTGTTCGTTCGAATGACGATTCGAACGAATACGCGCGATGGCCACGCGATCTGATTAAACGAAAACGAATAACGATTCGAACGATCATAAATTTGAGGAAATAAAATATTTCCTATTTTACAATTTTGAAACTCATCATAAAACAATTTAAACTAAACTATTTTCTTAAATCGCGAATAAATTAGCGAACGAGTAAAATTTTATAATTTGACAAATAAATTATTAAAACGATATTTAAAATAATTAGATAAAGTTTTAGAACATTCGAATCTTTAAAATAAATTCCTTTTATTTTATTTATGAAAAACGCGCGTAACGATCCGGATACGCGACGAAATTTCGAACCGAGCAACCGAAACGAACCCGAATACCCACGGGGTATATAAACATCAAATGAGTGCATTTATTTCATTTTTACATTCCATTTCTCTCTCAAACCTCCCATTTCCGTCACCACCCAAACCCACCATTATCAACCTTTGCAAGATCATATCTCCCTCGTTTCTAGCCCGATTTGAGTGATTCTTTCGCCCACGTGAAGCTCTTGAAGCCCTCTACAAGAAAATACAGAAGATCTGGAAGTTTACCCATCCGATTTTGAGGTATGAGGCTGTGAAATTCTGGAATTTTAGGGTTTTTAGCCTTGTTGAACAACACACACACATAACCGGTCTCTTGCACCATCATGCGAGCCTAGCAACCTTAACAACTTTTATGCAGCGTGTAAACATGGTTCGGTGATGATGAATACAAGGGAGGAATGATGCTCGAACCAGGGTTCGTGAGCCACAGCTACGGCCAACCCTGGTGTATGTTTCACGAACCCTTAGCTCCCACCGAATTCTTCGCGAACCCTCAACAGGTCATAGGCAGCAAACCATGTTCCACCGAACCAGATACGAACCCTTCATGACTCGACGAGCCTGCATGATATTGTCGAACCCTAGTTTCCTTCTACCGAACCCTTGGTTCGTTGTCACCAACAGCCGAAGCTTTTAAGGGGCGAACCCTCTAGCATGGTTGCGAACCTTGCATGGTTATTTGAACACCGACGAACCATTTCAGTCAGGCGAGCCCTCGCGAACCTATGAGTGGTCGAACCTTTTTGATCTGAGACCCACGAACCATCTAGACTCAACGAACCTTGGAATGCAACATGGGTGGCCGAACCTTGTATTGGCCATTAATCAGCCGAACCATATGACCACAGAACCCACCCATGTTGGACGAACCCTCACCTCTGCGAGCCTTAGGGTTCGCTGGACATAGAAGGTGGCCATACGGCCTAGTCCTCAAACCGATCCGGTTGTTCGAATGGCCCAACAGAAAACCAAAACCCCTATCGGCCCAATAGCATGATCCACATAATTAAATCAGTTCGGACCCATAAACTTGATCCATGACATTTATAAGGCCCATGTGGCTTTAACTTGGCCCATATAATAACCAACTCCATTCCTTTGGCTCAACTCACACCTATTTGGCCCATGGTTGTTATTCGGCCCAAACTAATAAAACCTAAACAACTATTTCGGCCCAAGCCTTAAAGCCCACACAAAACTACGTGGCCCATGAGTGTCTAGCCTAAGCCCACAAGACACCTAGTTGGCCCAACCTTCCGATTTCGACCCACACACAAAAGCTACGGCCCATTTGCATATAATTGGCCCAATATTATTGATTTGGCCCAACAGTGGTTACTTGGCCCAGTAAACAATCTAATCGACCCATGAGGGCCCAATTGGGCCATGGTCTAATGTTTGGCCCATATGATTTATTTTATAACTTAATACACTATAGTAACACAAATGAAACTACATATACGACACTTGTTTATCAAAAAGGTAGTTCTGATTATGATTTCAAGAAGATAACAATTATCAAAACATGAAGCTTATACAAGGGTGGAGTTAGTCTAAGTGCACAACATCAAATCATGAGTCAATAACCATTTACAACATAAGAAATATGGGCCTAATCAAGACCATGAGTTACAAGTGTTAGCCAACAATAGGGCTAACATATACACGCACACGAAGCACAACAATTGAAACATCTGAGTCAAATGCAATGTGAAATCAATACAGGATCTTGAACATTACAACAAGTGCAAACAAAGAGAGCGTGCATTCTTATTTTATTTAGCCAAACACTTCGGACCTAAGGTGAGTTCATTGTCCCCTTTCAAACTTATTTGTTTTACTTCGGGACTGAGAAGCATGTCAAACATTTTTGTTGAAATGTTACTTAATGCTTTAAACATAAACATGATTACTTATGATTGGAAACTTATACTTTAAGCTTGATGCTTAAAATCAATGTTTGGATACTCGTAAGACTTTTGAGATTTGATGATATTACATGAGACTTGATGCTATTACATGGGTCTTAATGCTATTACATGAGACTTGATCCGATTACATGAGACTTGATGCTATTACATGAGACTTGATACTTATATATGAGAATTGATACTATGAGACTATGTGCTGTATATGAGACTTTAAATAAACATATGATATACATGACGAATCAATGAGTGAACACTTGAAACTTCATGCTTGGAAACTATTACTTGCGCATGAAACATTGTACATGTATCTAACCATAGTCTACGTAATTGCTAAACTTCTGGTATTCCAGAGCTTGTACCTATGGGGTGAGATACATGTAATAACATAAACATAATGATACTCAGCTATTACCTGGTTATAAGGGACATGTAATTGCTAAACTTCTGGTATTCCAGAGCTTTTGTCGGCTTATGTGAGGTATGTAAAGGCTAAACATGAAAGTATCGATTCTAGGCTATTACCTGGTTATAAGGGACATGTAATTGCTAAACTTCTGGTATTCCAGATCTTGTGTCGGCTTATATGAGGTATGTAAATGCTAAACATAAACGTAACGTTACTAGGCTATTACCTGGTTATAAGGGACATGTAATTGCTAAACTTCTGGTAGTCCAGAGCTTTTGTCGGCTTATAAGAGGTATGTAAATGCTAAACATGAATATAATGGATGCTAAGCTATTATCTATATAAGATACATGTAATTGCTAAACTTCTGGTATTCTAGAGCTTTTGTCTGCTTATAGGAGATATGAAATTGCTAAACTATGTGTGTGTGAATCTATGATGCTTGATAAACATGATGAGAAACTAACACTTATGAATACAAAAGACATGAAAACTTTGAAACAGATAACAAAAGCTTTGATGAGGATTGAATTGATTGGTAGGTAAAATGCTTAATTATTATTAACAACAATGTCATATCCGGGTTAGTATGTGGTGGGATGTTGGCTAGGGCTTGTTCCCTTACATATGCCCTATATATAAGCATACCGACTTGGATATTACATGTGGAGTCAATGAGGTTAAGGTTTTACCGAAGGAGGTTTGTGAAACTATTTTAAACTTATAAACTTTATGAACTCACCAACCGTTGTGTTGACTTGATCTTTTTACATGCTTTCTCAGGTGAAGGACAGGTTTAAGTTTAAGCTATTGGATTGGCATACTAGGCTGCCCAGATAGAGGACCTAGTAGACTTTTGGGAAGCACATCTTTTGTTGATGATACATATTACTTTTGATATCTTGTACATATACAAGATATAAACATTTATTCTTTTGGTTAGGTTTATTTAGTTAAATTGCAGAACATTGCTATTGTAATTTAACTTTGTAATCCTATATATCATTTGATTGTGCTTTAGTTATTCTTAAATGTTGATGCTATGTAAACAATCTGATCATCATGATTATCACCCACGATATCACGCCCCGGGAACCTTCCGCCCGACGGGGACTTCGATCCAACCCCGCCGGCTCGGGGGGTGACATCAATCATGTCGAGTTCGGTTATGGGAGCTCATGGTAATAATTAATATACACAACTCATGATATTGTTTTTGAGAACAATAGTCTCATTTTGAAACCTTGTGGTCAAATGAAACAATTAAATTTTTACGTGTCTAAACCTGTGAACTCACCAGCTTTATACTGACTGTTTTTAGCATGTATTTCTCAGATAATTGAAGCAAGCATTGGGACATATTTTGGGAATGATTAGCTTGAAGTCACAACACATTCACATGCATATTTTTGGGATTTTCCTTGCATAGCCTATTGACTTAGGCCATGTTTGTAAAATCTTATGCATCATATTTTGGAAGTTTAGAAATTTTGTTAGTTATGTTTGGATGATTGTAAGTTAAGACATCATGTAAACCTTTATTATCGATTCATGTAGAAGTCGTTCAATGTAAACAATGACTGTGAAATCATGACCGTCGCACCTTGCGTGTTCCGCCTTGGCAGGGTGTGACACCAAGAACAAGAAATTTGGTGGTGGTTTGCTATGGTGGAGTGTTGAGAAGCTTAGAGAGAGAGTAGAGAGAGAGACGAGATCTTGAGAGGGGAGAGAGAGAGAGATTATGGATGGAATGAAAAAGAAGAAGGAGAAAAAATGGGTTTTTATACCCCGAGTGTTTACCCGCGTGTTCGGTCTTGATCGGTTGCGTTAAGTTATAATTTCTCGTAACGTAACATTAAATACGCGCAATTTTATACAAAAATAATTTAACTTAAATCTTTTTAGGTTGTGATTCCTGATAAATATTATTTTTATTTTGTTTTAATTATTTTATGGTTCGTAATCGTTTATTTTTGTTGAATCGTCAGAAAACGTAACTTACGAACGTTTTCGTACAGAGCGCTAACTGTACGAATACGATCGTACGTTTCACTTTCTGATTTGGTTTTCTATTTGTCAGATGTCGTTCAGAACGTTAAACCCATAGATATGTTTGTGTGAATCGTCACCCACGCAAACACACTGTCAGTTTATTATTCCAAAACGATACTGAATTTTTGTTTTGCATTGAATTTCCTCACTGACGGACTCAACTAAACACACCTAATTGCATATAATCACACTTGTTTCACCTTGTTTACTCATAAAATTATCGGTCATCTGATTTCTGTTATTTGTGAAGATCAGATCGCAACCGATATGTTTTCATTACTTGTTCTCATACTGTTGTTTCACATGAATTGTTGTGTTTACTGTATTTAAATTTTCACTTAAACACATACAACTGTTATTTGTTTTCTTAGTCCTGTTGTCACACAACTTTTATTCACATTGTATTTACACATAGTAAAAGGTGAAAGTACACATACCGTACAGATTGTCAGGCGATTTGGTACTGGTTGTCACACATTGTGAAGTAATTACGATCAAAATGATAAAACGATATAAATACTCGATAATGTATGGACACATTATAGACTTTGTGGATAATGTGAAATGTAACACCCCGACCAATGGCGGAAACATCGAGTGACACGAAGTGTAGATTGTTCATAACACTAGGTATAAAGTAGTAAATAGTTTCAACATTAAATTCAAACATTTATTACATTGTTCAAAATGCTCAAACCCTAACTATTACATCGTTTAAACCCTAATACATCAAAGCTAACATAAATGTAAACTAATCCAAGCTCGATAAATTAGCTAACTGTCATTTCCACCTGAAACATGTTTAAAATCAAGTGTCAACTATGAATAGTTGGTGAGTTTCATAGGTTTGTACACTCACATCAAAATATGTTTACAAAAATGTAATAAATGATGTCTTATGTGAACTCAAAGCGCAATGAACATAGTTAAAAATAAACTAGCAAGTAAAGCAAATCAACTGATGTTAACAAATGATGTTTGACCTATGTTTAGCATTACTACGAATGCTAAAATAATAAACTATCACCATGGTCTTTCCCCTTAGGGTCGATCAAACATTGGTGGGATGGTCGGTCTAATAGATCTATCATAGTCACTAAATGAGGGTGATCAATGTATGTTCTTAGCTAAAATTCACAATTATAAGTCATTAAACTAAATTCGCATGAAAATGTAATAGATAAGTTCCACGTTTCACCTCAAAAGTAAAATAGCAAAAGAGGAGCTATGAAGACTCACCTTAATATGTGAAATAGTCTTTTGTAATGAATATCAAAATATGACTCAATGTATATCCAACAAGTTCAAAATTCAACTAAATATTTCATTTGACATAATGTTAACATAACTATGTGTTTCTATGAATTTATCTAAGTTCTAATTTGATCAACATGTTCGATTTGTATCAACAGGTTTGATTTGTTTTGAATAATTAAAACTTAAATCTCATTATGATTTGTTAAATGAAAGTAGTAATAATGTTTTAGAATATTTGATTGCCTATGTTACATAAAATACAAATTAACAGTTTTGGAATTAAATTTATTTTATGTTTAGCCAAAATATTACAACACTTGTTTTATCATTTTAAATTTCAAATGATGGTTAATAAACCTTCAAAGGAATTTATTAAATATTATGTCAATTTAAAAATTTATTATAGCACCTCTTTAATTATAAACAAGATAATTGAATTAATAAGTTACATATATTTTAAATAATTGAAGCTTATTTGGATGTTATTAAAAAAAAGAACATTTATGTTTCCAAAATGTATAAGAAAATTTTAGTTTACCAAAATATTTGTATAACATAAGTTATTAATAGAAATTTATAAAATATTTGCTTAAGTGGTATAAAATGATCAAATAATATCACTCTAAAATTTAAATAAAATTTAGTTTAAGTAAACTCTTATCTCAATTTAATAAAATTATTATTAAAATATTATGAATGTAATTTATAAAATTTTATCAACTAATAACCTTTTAAGATGTAAATAAGAATCATTTTTTCAATTTTATTAACTTATTATTAAAATATTATAAATGTAATTTATAAATTTCCATTTGATAAATGATATAATTTACTCAAAACTTTTTCAAATAATAATGCTTTAAAAATTAAATAAAATTTAGTTGTTAAACAAATTTTTTGATGTAATTTAACAGAATTAAAATTTTAGTATTTTTATTAATTTAGGTGAAGTCAGAATTTAAAATAGAGTTTTAAATCAAAATTTATATTAAAAAAAATGGATCAAAAACAGTTTAATCACCTGACCTGAGAATCGAACTCGTGACCTCCCCTTGGAATCACAAGCACTAAACCTTCTGTCTAGCACCCTGAGGACAATCTCCAATGCATTTAATATGCTTTAACATAAGCCGAAACCCCAATCCCAAATCCAAGTTGATATCCGATAAACCCTAAATCTTTCCCCCGTATAAATTGTTTCAATTTTTGAAGTCGATAGCAGAATTAAACATGGGGCTATTGTTCGTATGTACAAACTAAGTCTAATGAGGTAAGAAACACTAACCTTGTCGTGGATTTGAATGGATTTCGAATAGAGGGTTCAAAGGACGTTCGACCAGACGAGTTTGGTTCTTGATTTGCGATTTGTTTAATTGTGAGTTGGTCTTGTTCGCTCAAAATGATTTGAAATGAGTATAAGAATTGATTTATGAAACCAATTTGGTATTTTATATGCGTTAAGTTTGAGTTGTATTAGGCGTCGGTCTCGGTTAATTTTGGAAATAATTTTTGGTTTAATGGGTCGATAATCGCAATAACTGTTGATTGACAACAGTTCAAGCGTTTGAATTCTTGCCTTGTTTACGTTTAATTAGCTGGAATTGGGTTGGAATGTTCAGATTTTGAATCCAGGTCACAATCAGGTTGGAGTTGGGTTGGGGCGATCCGGCTAATATGTGGGTGAGGAAGGAAGGTAGTATGGAACTTTGGCAATTATGGTCCCTCTGAATTTCTTTGTAAAATTCAGATTCTAAGTTGGCAATAATTACCCCTCAACTTTATTTAATCCATGATTTTTAATCTGGTTTAATTAATTTAAACTCCATAAACTATTATAACTAAATAAGTTATGCTTTTATGATGTTTTAAATTCAATATAATTAACAAAGTTATTTGTAATATTTATTTAAAATTTATAAATGTTTTGTTTATTTAATAAAATGTTTTTGTGATTTTTATTAGCATTTAATAATTAAAATCCATTTATTTGTTTAAGTTATGTATTTACAAATAAGTTTTAAATCTTATAAATGTATAATTATCTTTAAAATTTGTGTTTGCTTTTGTATTTATAACTTGTGAGATTTAACTAATTACATATGTATTTAACCACACATATACATATATATGTATATTAAAGATGTTTAAATTTGGGTTATCATATATATATATATAAAGACAAAAGATTTCTAGTAGAAGTCGTCATGGATGACGTTTACACAAACAAAGACAAAAGAAGACATCTACAGACAGACCAGTCGACATCATCTTTCTTTTACTTTTTCTTTTTGATAATAATTTTGTACTTTTTAATCTCAGTCGTTCTTTTTATAGATTTAATCTAGAGCGTTAATTGTAGATACTAGATAGCTTTTGTACGCCTATATAAGGCATTCTTTCTTTCATTGTAAACCACCGAAATTTTAATAAAAAATATTTGAAGAGTAATTAACGCTCTAGTATCTACAATTAACGCTCTAGTATCTACAATTAACGCTCTAGATTAAATCTATAAAAAGAACAACTGAGATTAAAAAGTACAAAATTATTATCAAAAAGAAAAAGTAAAAGAAAGATGTTGTCGACTGGTCTGTTTGTAGATGTCTTCTTTTGTCTTTGTTTGTGTAAACGTCATCCATGACGACTTCTTCTAAAAATCTTTTGTCTTTATTCATGACGACTTCTTCTAGAAATCTCTTGTCTTTGTCTTTGTAAATGTCATCCATGACGACTTTTTCTAGAAATCTCTGTGGGTTTCTGGAATGCTAATGTTGTCTCCCGAGTGTGGTGATTCCGGGCTATTATCATCTTCTTTGTTGATAATATGTTCTAATTCTAATTCTTCCCCTTCTAATGCGAATGGTAAAAGCATTTTCCAGTTTTCATGTGCATAAATCTGTATATAGTGTCCTTCTCCTAGTAAAGCATAGTTTTGCCATCTAAAACTTGCCGGTAATTTAGGAGTATGTTTTCTGAAGAATTTTGAGAATTTTTGTTCAGTATAGGGTTCAATGAACAACTCATTTACCCATGGAATATTTGCAAAATCAATATCAACATTTACTGATAGATCTTTTAAATAATGATGCAAATACATTCTATGAGAGACAAATATTCTCTTTCTAGCAAGTCTATAACTGTGTTCATCCATATATGGGAAGGATGAAAATATTTTACAACCTATTATTGGATCTCTTGAATGTGTAGAGATATTTCCAACAATTTCTAGAAACTTATCCCCAAACCTTTGTATTAATCTTTCTGTTCTTCTGTTTAATTTTATCTCTAAATAATCAATCATACCATTATGGTAAAATTCGATTATTTCATTATCTGTTAATGTTGTTGGATAAGAAATCTTTAATAACAATAATCCTGTTCCTCCATCTTCATCGATTCTTTCTATGACTTTTACTCATGTATTATCTCTATCGGGTGTAAAAGCAATATCAAGAATGTTTTGCTGTAATTTGTATAAAATTAATGGAAATTCTATACAAATTTTTTGAGACACCAAATTCTCAAATTCTGGAAATTTATCTGTTAATGGCTTTAGATTTGATTTCCAAGGTGTATCAAGCATTCTATATCTAAAAGCATCAAAGCTTCTAGAATATAGACAAAGTTTTCTAATTTCTTTTCATATTTGTTTAGTATCTATGTATTTTTTGCTTCTAAAATTTTTATTTGATGTTTTAACAATCTATTTTCTATAACAATGTGTAATTTCTGTGAATCTTTTTTACTTGCTATAAGCTCTTCCTGTAATTTTGTAATCTCTTCCTGTTGTTGTATAACTTGTTCTGGATTAGCCTTAACCTTATCCGAGAATGTCTGTACAATTTCTGGTTCTATATAAAATGTTAGCCCCAGATTTTCTCTTGCAACCTTCAAGGCTTCATTAAATGAGCAAAATCCTTTAAAGATAGGATTATGGCACTGTATATACTTAGCAACTGTCTCCCATTTATTATAAATACCCAGCTGTGTACCTCTAAATATCACATAATGTGTGTATTTAGGTTTGTGTATTTTCTCGGGATTTAATACTGTTTGCTCAGAAAAGTATATAATAAGAGCATTTAAAATTTGTATTTTAAACTTAGCGGATTGTGTAAATGTCTGTATATGCCATAAGTTGTCTAACAGACACTGTTGTTTTTCTGTAAGCTTTATATTTTCCATTGGACGGAATTTTTTATGCTGTTCTTCGTATCTTTGTAAAACATAATTCCCAAATGTTATAGTAGAATTCTGTATAATTGTTGGAAATATGTTAGCCTTCTGTGTAGCATTTTGTGTAATATGTGAGCTTGACCCTTGTCCAGGGAACTTTGCTAACTTTGGCTGTATAATTGGTCCAGTTATAGAAAATGGTAACTGTCACACCCCCAATTTCAACTAAAGGAATCATACCATTTGGGAATGTAACAAACCAGGATCTCAGATCATTAGACATAGCGAGGACCTCTATATGAATTTCAAAACATACGTTGGTCTTTAAAAACATAATATTCAGAGTTTACAAAAAAAAAGTTGCGGAAGCGTTTCAAAACAAAACCAATAAACTGTTGATAAGTAAAACATTACAAATCAAACTACTGAAATATTCAACTTTCAAATGTTCAAAGTTTATAATGCATGAGACTCTATCTTCCTAGTCCATGCCAGCTGTTACGCGCGCCTTAGCGTCCTGAGAAAACATGCAAATCAAGTCAACACAAAGGTTGGTGCATAACACAGGTTTTAAGTAATCATAGAGTTCAAAACAGCAGTTTGAATAACAAGTTTGTAGATAACATAATCACAATTGCACAGTCATGATAGCTAGTCATATAAACTATTTACATACGTGTTCGACACCGAAGCTGACTAGTTGCCATGCTATAGCATGTTTTCGCCTTGCCACTATTGTCTATCACAACAATAGTAAAAATATGTGTTTGGTCAGTCAAACACCTGCGTAGATCCCATCTACCAGGTGAGGTTTGTCAAACCTAATAGATCTATTTCCAACTACCACGCTTTGCATTACAGCAAACTAAACGGTTCGAGGTGTGTAAGGACTTTCAAGTTGATATGTTTTCACATAATGTAAACAGATAACTCATGCAAGTGTTATGTATCTAAAAATCAGTTTGTTGCACATGTTTTCTCCCCCAAAACAGTTTAAAATAAGAAAGGGGCCGTGTACGCACCTTTGATAATAGTAGAATAATCAAACACGTGTGAACTTGCGTAGAAATCCTCTACGAAGAATCTGTGATTTAAACAATAACCTATTGTTATTCGAATAATCGTTCTGTGCTTCAAATCACATACGTATCAACATACGTATGTTAAAGTGTGATAATTAGGCATACGGAAGTACGCATGTCATTGAAATCGTTTAAATAAAATCACATTTGATTTTATTTAATTAAACGTAGTTATACGCGATTTCGTGTTCGGATTAAAATATGGATTTTATCATTTCAACACGTTCGTATTCTCGTTACGGTTCCAACGCAATTTGAACGGACTTAATCGGAGTTCGTATGAGAAAGTTATGTTAAAAATACCAAAAAATGATTTTAAAAACTCAAAATGGTTGGGCCGGGACTCGAACCCGCGACCCTCAAGTCCCACACCCACGCATCTAACCATCTCATCTGATGACACATTTGTTACAAGCTTCAATTCCAAATTGTTTTATGCAATACTGAACCGGTTTCCCCTTTTCATTATAGCCGAAGCATGTATACCCAAATTGATCTCCAATTCGATTTTTATCCAGCCTAAAACCATAGGGTTAATGCTCTATCATCCTAGACGACTCCAACCTTGGTTTCAATTTGTTTAATCGATGATTCAATGTTGTGAAAAATGAACCTACACAGCCTCGAACTCGATCCCAAAATCCATGATGTGGTTCTATTCAATTCATGATCATATCATAAAATTAATACATGGTTTCCATTCAGAGATGTATTTCGATCATATCTGTGCCAATTAATTTAACTATTGAACTCAATTGAATCAAAATTCCTAAACCGTTTTTAAACATGAGCTCTAGTTATTGAATTCAATCAATTCGTGATTGAAACCACAAATTGAAACGATATTAAGCTTAATCGAGGTTGTCTGAAACTAAGGATAGTAATTAATTTGATTCCTGGCTCATTCTAAATCGAAACCCCCAAATACGTTTTCACTTAGAACCCTAGAATAAGAAATCTATAATTTCGCTATGGTTTTATGAAATTGACACTTGATTTAGTTAAATCGAAGGTTTCTGAAACTATCCAATCATTTTAATTTCAGTTTTACACTTTCTAAGATCACAACCCCCAAATTATCTTTGATATGAACCCTAGTTAATCGTATTCCCACAAATCGATAATAAAAACTGGAATTATGATGTGCTTATCCTTAATCGGCCCTATTAGAAGGAATAAGGATGATTACTTACTTGATTTGCTATCCAATTGAAGTATTTCGAATTGTGGTGAAGTTCCGGTCGACCTCCGATCAAAATATCCTTCCCGATGCTTTTTGATTCAAATTGATGTATGAAGTATGTTCTGAGTGTACCGAATAAAGTCTCTGTGTGATCGATTTGTGATAATTTGATCTAGGTAATCGATTTTAATAACTACAAATTTCGGTTACGACTTCTCAACCCCATTTGAGTTAAATTCGACCCATAATATGCTTGTAACTGATAATTAACTATTAATTATCCTCATAATGAGTTGCTAGAGATTTTAATTCAGCTATTAACATCCAATTGATACGAATTTAGACTCTCGATTACACTATAGTCGAATTTTGACTTAAAAAGTCAAAATTGGGACTTTTTCTTAATTTGAAATCTTAATCCTTGACATTTTAACATCCTAAGACCGCTTTTGATCAATTTCCATCCCTCTAGTTCGATTTTAAATGAATTCCATCATTACGGTTAACTCTAAAGTTAACAAAATTTATCCGAAATATCGAATTGTCAATAATCGACCTTCTTAGAACATTGTTTGGCTAATTTAATCCTTTTAGGCTTCTTAAATAAAATTGGGCCTCACTGGGCCTTCCTGGGCCTACCTTGGCCTTCCCTGGGCCTACTTTGTTTACATTGGGCCTTAATGGGCCTACTTTAACCTTGTTTGATCTAATTGGGCCTTCCTTGTTTTCCTTGGGCCTAAATTAATCTTATTGGGCCTACTAGACTTTGTTGGGCCTAGTTGATCTTGTTGGGTCTTCCTTGACCTTACTGGACCTTCCTTGGCTTTACTGGGCCTTCATTGGTCTTGTTGGGCCTTCATTGGCCTTGTTGGGCCTGAAAGGTTAACAAGGTTAACTTGAAAAGTCGGATTGTCACATCATCCCCTTGTTGAAGGAATTTTCGTCCCGAAAATTAACAAGTGTTAAGAGTAGTTAGGAAACTACTTACGAGTTTAAATCGTACGTGTTAGTGTGATTTGATCATTCTGTGTGCTTGTGTGTACCCACACACAAAGTCTAATGCCTGCAACATCACAACTCAATTTTGATCGTTCAATGTAACTGTTTTGCGTGTTCACTAGTTAGTTCACCTAACTGTGACTATTTGTGTTTGATCATACTGTGTTGTGTAACCTCACACATAGTGAGTGTCTGAAACTGTTTGTACTATGCAACCCCGCACATAGCAAAGTGTATTTAACCAATGTACTATGCAACCCCGCACATAGCAAAATGTATGTAACCAATCATGTATGTATGTACTACCATAACATGTAACATATGAAATGTAGCACATAAAACATATAAAATGTAATGTAGCACAAATATCTGTAACAAAATCAATTGAATAAATAAAACGTTTGTGCTTACAGTTTGAAATTTGCAGTGTTGATGTGTGAAAGCATCACGTCATCCCCTTGTTGAAGGAAATTTCGTCCCGAAATTTAACGTGCGCTCTCAGTGTTAGCAGTAGCTGTCTTGAATAGATGAGGATATTTCTTCATCATCTGGTCTTCCCGTTCCCATGTGAATTCAGGACCCCGTCTTGAATTCCATCGGACTTTGACTATCGGAATCTTGCTTTGCTTCAGTTGTTTGACCTCTCGGTCCATGATTTCTGCCGGTTCTTCAATGAATCGTAACTGTTCATCTACTTGTATTTCTTCCAATGGTACAATCAATGTCTCATCAGAAAGACATTTCTTTAAGTTTGACACATGAAAAACATCATGAACTCCACTGAGTTCATCCGGTAGTTTGAGTTGGTACGCAACCGGACCAATCCTTTTCAAAATCTCAAAAGGTCCTACGTAACGTGGACTAAGCTTGCCGCGCTTACCGAATCGTATCACACCTTTCCAAGGTGATACCTTTAGAAGAACTCGGTCTCCTACTTGAAATTCCAACGGCTTGCGACGTTTGTCTGCATAACTCTTCTGTCGATCCCGAGCCGCTGCCATACGGTTCCGAATTTGAACTATCTTCTCTGTTGTTTCGTGCACCAGTTCAGGACCTGTTAACTGACTGTCACCAACTTCAGCCCAGCAAACTGGTGAACGACATTTGCGACCATACAAAGCTTCAAACGGTGCTGCTTGAATGCTTGTATGATAACTATTGTTGTAAGAGAATTCCACCAACGGTAAATGATTCTCCCAGCTATCACCAAAGTCAATTACACAAGCTCGTAACATATCCTCGAGCGTTTGAATCGTTCGTTCACTTTGACCATCGGTCTGTGGGTGATAAGCGGTACTCATATCCAAGCGAGTCCCCAATGACTTATGAAGAGATTTCCAGAAGTTAGAAGTAAACCGGGCATCCCGATCTGATATGATAGAGATTGGCACGCCATGTCGTGCTACTACTTCCTTGATGTAAATGCGAGTCAATTTCTCCATCTTGTCAGTTTCTTTGATTGCTAAGAAGTGTGCAGATTTCGTTAATCGATCGATAATTACCCATATCGTATCACAACCACTCGGTGTACGGGGTAACTTAGTAATGAAATCCATCGAAATCTGTTCCCACTTCCACATCGGTATCTCTGGTTGTTGCAGTAAACCAGATGGTTTCTGATATTCAACTTTGACTTTCGAACAAGTCAAACATTTGCTAACGTACTTAGCAATATCAGCTTTCATGTGAGGCCACCAATACAGTGCCTTCAAGTCATGGTACATCTTGTCTGATCCCGGATGGACTGAATATCTGGACTTGTGCGCTTCGTCCATCACGAGTTCTCTTAAACCTCCATACAAAGGTATCCACATTCGATCAATGAAATAACGAATTCCATCAGGTTTAACATTCAATTGTTCTTCCATTCCTCGTAAAGATTCCGGTACTAAGTTTTCCGTTTTCAAAGCCTCAATTTGAGCACTGTGTACCTTGTCTGGTAAGTCAGTATGTATTGTCATCATAAGTGCGCGAACCCGTCTTGTTCCCGTTGTATCTTTTCTGCTCAAAGCATCGGCTACGACATTAGCCTTTCCCGGGTGATACTTAATCGCACACTCATAATCATTCAACAATTCAACCCATCGTCGTTGCCTCATGTTAAGCTCCTTCTGATCAAAGATATGTTGCAAACTCTTATGATCAGTGTAAATGGTACACTTAGTTCCATACAAGTAATGCCTCCAAATCTTTAAAGCAAAAACCACTGCTCCTAACTCCAAGTCATGAGTAGTGTAATTCTTTTCGTGTGTTCTTAATTGTCTGGAAGCATAAGCGATCACTTTATCCCGTTGTATCAACACACATCCCAAACCCTGTCCAGATGCGTCACAATACACCGCAAAGTCTTCCGTTCCTTCCGGTAAAGATAGAATCGGTGCGCTGCAAAGCTTCTGTTTCAATAACTGGAATGCAGCTTCTTGTTTATCCGTCCAGTTATACTTTGTTCCTTTGTGCGTCAGAGCTGTAAGTGGTTGAGCGATCTTTGAGAAACCCTCAATGAATCGTCGATAATAACCCGCCAAACCAAGGAATTGTCGTACCTCGGTAGGGGTCTTTGGCGCTTCCCAATTCTTAATCGCTTCAATCTTCGCTGGATCAACATGTATGCCCTTTTCATTAACTATATGACCCAAGAACTGTACTTCTCGCATCCAGAAATCACATTTCGAGAACTTAGCGTACAGTTGTTCCTGTTTCAATAGCTCTAGTAGTAATCGAAGATGTTCAGCATGTTCCTCCTCAGACTTTGAATAGATGAGAATGTCATCAATGAAAACAATGACAAACTTATCCAGATAAGGTTTACAAACACGATTCATGAGATCCATGAATACAGCTGGAGCGTTTGTCAACCCAAATGGCATGACCAAGAACTCATAATGGCCATAGCGTGTCCTGAATGCCGTCTTCGGAATATCCTCCTCCTGGACTCTTAGTTGATGATAACCCGACCTGAGATCAATCTTCGAGTAGTAACTCGAACCTTGCAATTGATCAAACAGATCGTCAATCCTGGGTAACGGATACCGGTTCTTGATAGTAACCTTATTCAACTCCCGGTAATCGATACACATACGAAAAGTTCCGTCCTTCTTCTTTACAAACAATACTGGAGCTCCCCACGGTGAAAAACTAGGTCGTATGAAACCCTTATCCAACAACTCTTGCAATTGTGTAGATAACTCTTGCATCTCTGACGGTGCAAGTCGATAAGGCGCCCTAGCTATCGGTGCTGCGTCTGGTGTAAGATCGATTCGGAATTCCACCTGTCTCACAGGCGGTAATCCCGGCAAGTCTTCTGGAAATACCTCCGGAAACTCACAAACTATAGGTATATCTTCAAGTTTCTTCTCAGCTACCGGCTTTTCAGTTATAAGTGCTATAACTGCCGTATGACCCTTACGTAGACACTTGTGTGCTTTCATACAAGATATGAGACGCAGTGGCGTACTGCTCTTCTCGCCTTGTACATATAATGTCTCTCCCTGCGGAAGAGGTATGCGAACAATCTTTTCATGGCATATAATTTCAGCCTGGTTTTTGGACAACCAGTCCATGCCAATGACTACATCAAAACTGCCTAAGGCAATAGGCATCAAATCAATCTCTAATGTCTGACCCATCAAATCAAGGATACATCCCTTATAAATGTTTTCTACTACAATTAACTTACCATCAGCTAATTCCACAGTGTAGGGACTATCTAAGGCAGTGGGACTAACATCTAGTGACTTAGCAAGTGAACTAGATATAAAACTCCGGTCGGCACCAGTGTCAAATAACATAGAGGCATAGTGATTATTTAAGAGGAACGTACCCGTAACAATGTTGGGATCCTCCCGCGCTTGACGTCCTCCAATCACGAACGCCCTGCCTCTAGCACCGTTATTGTTGTTATTATTGTTGTTGTTATTGTTGGTGCCATTGCCATTACCGTTTCCATTTCCATTACCATTACCATTGTTGTCCCCGCCTTTCTTAAGTTGTGGGCAATCTTTCTTGAAATGGCCCATCTTGCCACACTCAAAACAACCTTTCTGCGCGTTGTTTTGATTGTTATTCTGGTTGTTATTATTGTTCTGCAACTCTCCGCGACAATCCTTAGCCGCGTGCCCAATCTTGCCACACCTCTGGCACTTAGCTCTGTCACACTGGTTACCCGCATGATGGTAACCACACTTGTTGCACTTGGGGTGCTTACCAATATAACCCCCCGATGATGATGATTGCTGACCACTGTTGGAATTATGATAGGACTTGTTTGAGTCCTGCTTCCTGTTCTGCTGTTGGTTATTACCCTTGAAGTTGTTACTGTCCCACTTTCTCTTGTGATCTCCTACCTTGGTAGCAGATGTTCGCTTAGGCAGAGTCCCCTGCAACACTGCCTGATCAGTAAGCTGATGTGCTAGACGAACAGCTTGTTGGATGGTGGTGGGATTTGCTGAAGTCACCATCCCCTGAATCTGAGGCACTAGTCCTCCAATGTACCTTTCAATCCACTTACTGGCTGGAGTAGCCATGTGTGGTAGCAGTCTGGCCAGTTCATGCGATCTGGTCGTGTACTCCTCAATGTTTGACCCCTCCATCTTGAGGTGCCAATACTCCTCCTCCAACTTCTGTATTTCACTACGAGGACAATACTCCTCTTGTAGCAAAGTTTTGAAGTTGTTCCAGGTCAACGCATTTGCTTCTCCCAACCCCAGAGTCTGAACATTGGAATTCCACCAAGTCAGTGCTGGACCCTCTAATGTTCCAGTAGCAAATTTCACCTTGCTGTCATCAGGGCAATTGCACATCTCGAACACAGACTCTGCCTTTTCAATCCATCGGAGAAGTCCTATGGCCCCCTCCGACCCCTTGAAGTTGTGTGGTTTGCAGTCCAAGAACATCTTGAATGTGCAAACTTGTGGGTTAACCAATCCCCCAGCTGGACCCTGTGGCCCTGTGTTGTGTGTCTGAGCATACTGTGCAATAGCCTCTGCGACTCTGTTGTTAATTAGCTCGTTGAGCTCAGCAACAGTCATATGTACGTTTCCCTCAGCCATTAGTTTCCTATTTATAAGAAGTGTTAGCACGAAGTCAAAATCCAATGTAACATGTGTAAGTAAAACAACAAATACAACATGTAATATAATCAACACAGTTGTTGGAAACAAACAATAATTCTTCCATAAATAGAAACTTTCTTTGAGTACAATACTTTTTGAAATGACATACAAAATTTCAAATTACTAAGGTAGGAACACAACCCGTTCCTAATAAGTTTAAATAAACTAAGAAAGAAATGAAAATAATCAGTCGTCCTCAACAGTGGATTCAGGATCGGACTCAGCAACTGGTGCTGGTTCCTCCTCCTCATCCTCGTCCTGTTCCTCATTCTCAACTACTACTAGATCCTCTAAAGCTTCAATTCTGCCTGCCAAGATCTCCTCTCGGTTCTCTGACTCTTCTAGACGACCAATCATGTTGATCATCTCATCCCGCATGTCATGAACTAGATGGGCAAGTTCATCTTGCCTCTCAATGGCATCCCATAACTCCTGAGATCTCTGTATGAGCTTGTCTTCTGCTGTATCCAGATCCTCGCGCAATTTGGCGATCTCCTCGGCGTCTGTCCTTCGCCTCTTAGGCTCAGGAGTATCCAGTACGGGTGGTGGATGTGTAGATGGTCCTGCAGCATAGAGTCCCTGGGTATTCACCCATGGTGCCTCCTCCGGATCCTCATCCGGGTCCTCATCCGGGTCCTCAACTGGATCCTCCTCTGGATCCTCCTCTGGATCCTCGTCTGGGTCTGAGTCATCCATCCCATACGGTGGAGGTGATGGAATAGGTGGTGGTGGTGATGATGGTGGTGCCGGAACCATCGGCTCCTCGTCCTCGGAATCATCAATGATAACATAAGGAACTGATGATGAAGCCATGCCTGTTACATAATATCATATGTAAGTGCAGTGCCATGGAATACGTAAGCAAATCAATTACATAATGTCATATGTAATTTCTAAGCAGTATGTGTAAACATGTGTGTCTAATGTCTAACAGTCATAGTCTAGGCCTACAAATGCAAACCTAGTTCGCTATAACCAATGCTCTGATACCAATCTGTCACACCCCCAATTTCAACTAAAGGAATCATACCGTTTGGGAATGTAACAAACCAGGATCTCAGATCATTAGACATAGCGAAGACCTCTATATGAATTTCAAAACATACGTTGGTCTTTAAAAACATAATATTCAGAGTTTACAAAAAAAAGTTACGGAAGCGTTTCAAAACAAAACCAATAAACTGTTGATAAGTAAAACATTACAAATCAAACTACTGAAATATTCAAATTCAAATGTTCAAAGTTTATAATGCATGAGACTCTATCTTCCTAGTCCATGCCAGCTGTTACGCGCGCCTTAGCGTCCTGAGAAAACATGCAAATCAAGTCAACACAAAGGTTGGTGCATAACACAGGTTTTAAGTAATCATAGAGTTCAAAACAGCAGTTTGAATAACAAGTTTGTAGATAACATAATCACAATTGCACAGTCATGATAGCTAGTCATATAAACTATTTACATACGTGTTCGACACCGAAGCTGACTAGTTGCCATGCTATAGCATGTTTTCGCCTTGCCACTATTGTCTATCACAACAATAGTAAAAATATGTGTTTGGTCAGTCAAACACCTGCGTAGATCCCATCTACCAGGTGAGGTTTGTCAAACCTAATAGATCTATTTCCAACTACCACGCTTTGCATTACAGCAAACTAAACGGTTCGAGGTGTGTAAGGACTTTCAAGTTGATATGTTTTCACATAATGTAAACAGATAACTCATGCAAGTGTTATGTATCTAAAAATCAGTTTGTTGCACATGTTTTCTCCCCCAAAACAGTTTAAAATAAGAAAGGGGCCGTGTACGCACCTTTGATAATAGTAGAATAATCAAACACGTGTGAACTTGCGTAGAAATCCTCTACGAAGAATCTGTGATTTAAACAATAACCTATTGTTATTCGAATAATCGTTCTGTGCTTCAAATCACATACGTATCAACATACGTATGTTAAAGTGTGATAATTAGGCATACGGAAGTACGCATGTCATTGAAATCGTTTAAATAAAATCACATTTGATTTTATTTAATTAAACGTAGTTATACGCGATTTCGTGTTCGGATTAAAATATGGATTTTATCATTTCAACACGTTCGTATTCTCGTTACGATTCCAACGCAATTTGAACGGACTTAATCGGAGTTCGTATGAGAAAGTTATGTTAAAAATACCAAAAAATGATTTTAAAAACTCAAAATGGTTGGGCCGGGACTCGAACCCGCGACCCTCAAGTCCCACACCCACGCATCTAACCATCTCATCTGATGACACATTTGTTACAAGCTTCAATTCCAAATTGTTTTATGCAATACTGAACCGGTTTCCCCCTTTTCATTATAGCCGAAGCATGTATACCCAAATTGATCTCCAATTCGATTTTTATCCAGCCTAAAACCATAGGGTTAATGCTCTATCATCCTAGACGACTCCAACCTTGGTTTCAATTTGTTTAATCGATGATTCAATGTTGTGAAAAATGAACCTACACAGCCTCGAACTCGATCCCAAAATCCATGATGTGGTTCTATTCAATTCATGATCATATCATAAAATTAATACATGGTTTCCATTCAGAGATGTATTTCGATCATATCTGTGCCAATTAATTTAACTATTGAACTCAATTGAATCAAAATTCCTAAACCGTTTTTAAACATGAGCTCTAGTTATTGAATTCAATCAATTCGTGATTGAAACCACAAATTGAAACGATATTAAGCTTAATCGAGGTTGTCTGAAACTAAGGATAGTAATTAATTTGATTCCTGGCTCATTCTAAATCGAAACCCCCAAATACGTTTTCACTTAGAACCCTAGAATAAGAAATCTATAATTTCGCTATGGTTTTATGAAATTGACACTTGATTTAGTTAAATCGAAGGTTTCTGAAACTATCCAATCATTTTAATTTCAGTTTTACACTTTCTAAGATCACAACCCCCAAATTATCTTTGATATGAACCCTAGTTAATCGTATTCCCACAAATCGATAATAAAAACTGGAATTATGATGTGCTTATCCTTAATCGGCCCTATTAGAAGGAATAAGGATGATTACTTACTTGATTTGCTATCCAATTGAAGTATTTCGAATTGTGGTGAAGTTCCGGTCGACCTCCGATCAAAATATCCTTCCCGATGCTTTTTGATTCAAATTGATGTATGAAGTATGTTCTGAGTGTACCGAATAAAGTCTCTGTGTGATCGATTTGTGATAATTTGATCTAGGTAATCGATTTTAATAACTACAAATTTCGGTTACGACTTCTCAACCCCATTTGAGTTAAATTCGACCCATAATATGCTTGTAACTGATAATTAACTATTAATTATCCTCATAATGAGTTGCTAGAGATTTTAATTCAGCTATTAACATCCAATTGATACGAATTTAGACTCTCGATTACACTATAGTCGAATTTTGACTTAAAAAGTCAAAATTGGGACTTTTTCTTAATTTGAAATCTTAATCCTTGACATTTTAACATCCTAAGACCGCTTTTGATCAATTTCCATCCCTCTAGTTCGATTTTAAATGAATTCCATCATTACGGTTAACTCTAAAGTTAACAAAATTTATCCGAAATATCGAATTGTCAATAATCGACCTTCTTAGAACATTGTTTGGCTAATTTAATCCTTTTAGGCTTCTTAAATAAAATTGGGCCTCACTGGGCCTTCCTGGGCCTACCTTGGCCTTCCCTGGGCCTACTTTGTTTACATTGGGCCTTAATGGGCCTACTTTAACCTTGTTTGATCTAATTGGGCCTTCCTTGTTTTCCTTGGGCCTAAATTAATCTTATTGGGCCTACTAGACTTTGTTGGGCCTAGTTGATCTTGTTGGGTCTTCCTTGACCTTACTGGACCTTCCTTGGCTTTACTGGGCCTTCATTGGTCTTGTTGGGCCTTCATTGGCCTTGTTGGGCCTGAAAGGTTAACAAGGTTAACTTGAAAAGTCGGATTGTCACAGTAACCTTCTATGACTTTGTATAAACTGTTTTTGTTCCTCATCGGAAGATATCTCCATTGGAGATGAGCTTCTGTTAGCCTGTATAAGTTTACCCTTGCCTTTAGGTTTCCTGTCCATTTACACAAAAAAGTTTATTTATATTTCTAGATAACATGTCTGCTTTCCCATTATTCTTTCCTTTTATATGTTCAAAATTTATTGTATATCCTTGTCCTTGTATTATATTTTGTAAATTTACCCATCGAGTTCTATTTACCTTTTTACTTTGGTCATTTTTTATGAATTTTACTATTGCTTCACAATCTGTTTTAACTGTAAATTTTTTTTGTAAAAATATTTTAAATTTTTCTAAAGAATTTATTAAAGCCTGTATTTCAAAATCTATGCTTGTCCAGCTATTTTTTGATTTAAAGTTTCCACTAGAATAAGCACAAATTTTTTCTTCTGATTTTTGACTATATTTATTGGGTTTACTAAGCAATACTGCTCCCTAGAGGTGGCCATCGTAACCGGTTCCTGGACCCAACCCGGTGGACCCGATCCGAACCGGAACCGGTTCCTACCCGGTATTTTCAAGAACCGGTCCCTACCCGGTAGTACCCGAAAGTTAGGACCCGGTTCCACGTTTTTCCCACTCGACCGGTTAGTACCCGGACCCGAACCGGAACCGGTTGGAACCGGTTTGGAACCGGTTATAGCCGTTAAAATGGATCTGAACGTTGGAGATCGAATTATAGCCGTTTTTTGACCGTTTGAGACCATTTTTTGACCCCCTAAACTAGTATAAATAGGTATTGGGTGGTATGGAGTGATCACACAACTCAAAACGCAATCCCGAACGCGAAAAAACGCAAAAAAACGCAAAAAACGCTATTTATACGCGCTTGTTTAGTCTCCATCTCTCGTTTTGGTTTTTCGTTTTCTCGTTTCCTACTCTCAAAGTCTCAATACTCTTTATATTTTTCCTTTCGTTATCATGGATGCTTCAAATTCTTTGGTCGGTCAAGGTTCCAACACGGGACCATCCTTTGTTCGTGTTATTGAACGCAATCGGAACCCGGAGATATGGTGCAATTGGGATGTGGTCGAGCTTAGTGATGGTTCTATAAAAGCTCGTTGCAAGTTTTGTGGAATATATTTAGGGAAAGAATCGAATTCGAATTTGAAGAAACACATTTGAAGCTTATCACCCGGCCTATCCGACGAAAAACTCGCATTTGAAACTAACTTCAGTCGTTCGCAACAAAACGACACAAATCTTTGATTTTAATGTTTTATTAGTTGTTTGTAACTTTTCTTTTCTTTTGTTTTTAAATTACTTAAAATAGTTAATGAATTTATGTTTGTTTTTAACATTTGTTATTATTAACCAATTCAAACATTTAACTAATAATTAATTAATAAACCCTAATTAAACCTTAAACAAATCAAACCTAATAAAACCTTAAACTTATCAAACATTTAACTAATAATTAATAAAAAACCCTAATTAAACCTTAAACAAATCAAACCTAATAAAACCTTAAACTTATCAAACATTTAACTAATAATTAATTAAAAAACCCTAATTAAACCTTAAACAAATCAAACCTAATAAAACCTTAAACTTATCAAACATTTAACTAATAATTAATTAAAAAACCCTAATTAAACCTTAAACAAATCAAACCTAATAAAACCTTTAACTTATCAAACATTTAACTAATAATTAATTAAAAAACCCTAATTAAACCTTAAACAAATCAAATTAAATAATAGTTTAAGGTTTTATTTGTTTAAGGTTAAATTCTTTGATTTGTTTAAGGTTTATTAATAAGTTTAAGGTTTTATTAGGGTTTATTAATTATTAGTTTAAGGTTTTATTAGGGTTTATAAATTATTAGTTTATAGTTTAAGGAAAAAAAAACATGTGGAACCGGTTCTAAAACAGGAACCGGTTTAGGACCCTACCCTAACCGGGTACACCGAATAGGGTATTTTTGGAGTGGAACCGGGTACGGAACCGGTTCGGGTCTTGGGTGGAACCGGTGGGCCTTAGGAACCGGTTTGGAACCGGTTCCGGTTCTTGAAAAAAAACCAGTTTGGTGGTTCTTGGCGGTGGTTCTTGGCGGTGATAGCAACAAGTGACGGTTCTTGGGGGTGGTGGTGCTCTCTCTCTCTATTCTTCAAGCAACAATCATGAAGACAGTGGATGGTTGATGATAGTGGTTGATGGTGGTGGTAGTTCTCTATCGGTGGTGGTGGTTGTGGTTCGATGGTGGTTGTGGTGGTCATGGTGGTGGTTGTTATCTCTCGATGGTGGTGGTGGTGGTGGTCTGATGGTGGTGTGGTGTTGACCGACGGATAGTGGTGGTTACCAGCAGATGGTGGTGGTGGTTTCAAGAGGTGTTAGTCATGGTGGTGGTTCAAACACATGCTTAACCAGGTGTACTTTGTTCTTAAAAAACTTGTACATTTTTTTTTGTACATATGTGTAGTTTTCAGATTTTATTGGTATTGCTTGACATGTGTACTTTATGCAGTAAAACTTGTATATTTTTTAATACTACACAGGTGACTTTTTCAGATTTTATAGGTGTTGCTTGACCATGTGTACTTTAGGCAGTAAAATGTACACATTTCGATTACTACACATGTGTAGTTTTTCGGATCCTATAGGTGTTTGCTTGACCATGTGTACTTTATGCTGTAAAACTTGTACATTTTTATTACTACACATGTGTAGGTTTTCAGATCTTATAGTTATTGCTTGACCAGATGTACTTTATGTTGTAAAACTTGTACATTTTTGTTTTTCTAAACATGTGTAGTTTATGTTGTTTTGGTTAATTTGATGTTCTTGTATAAAAAAACACATATGTAATGTTTTTTATGGTTGAGAATATGTAATATATGTGTTTGTGTAATGAAAACTGTTTTTGATACACATTGTGTAGTTTTTTGATACACATGTGCATATTTTTTGTTTCTTAAAAAATATATTTTTTTATTTTGCATGAAAATTATGCATTTTTGTTCTTAAAAAACGTTTTTTTTGTAAAAAAAAGTACATGTGTAGTGTTTATTTTATATGTAATATAGATACACATAAGAGAACATTCCCATATATGTTTTTTTCCAAATTGTACACATGTGTAGTTTTTATTTAATTCCGAGTGTACACTCGTGTAGTGTTTATTGTGATAATAGTGAAAATTGGTTTTTTTACACATGTGTA
Organism: Mikania micrantha; assembly: GCA_009363875.1. Taxonomy (NCBI): domain Eukaryota; kingdom Viridiplantae; phylum Streptophyta; class Magnoliopsida; order Asterales; family Asteraceae; genus Mikania; species Mikania micrantha. The sequence goes on along the minus strand of SZYD01002076.1, from coordinate 80,241 downwards.
GGTTTTTTGTTCCGGAAAAAAAATAGTATTTTTTTGTATTAAAACTAAACATTTTTTTTATGTTTTGTTGTTTTAAAAATTTTTATATTTAATATTAAAAAATAATAAATATAAGAAACTAAATAATATTAGAAAATGTTGAAAAGTGAAAAAGAGAGAGAAGAGATGTCAGGAGGAGAGAGAAAAGTGTCTGGAGGGAAGAGAGAAAAAAATGGTGTCACGATAAAGAAATTAAATTATTCTGATTTTTATACCCTTTATAAGGGTAAAAATGTCATTTTACGTTTTCATCTTTAATTAAATATTCAATTTAAAACATGGATCACATATTTTTAATAAATATTTAATTTACAATCTAAAATAACTAAGATCAACGGTTCACATTTGGTTTAAAGGTTTTATCTTTAAGATCGAGTTTTCATAGGATTCAAACAATATAAATATAGGATATGTATATTTTGTAAACCATGTTGAGTGGAAGAAACTTTAGAAACCACACACTTATCCACATTTATCCACATCACCATTTCATTTTAATAATCTTATATAATACAAGGGTAATTTAGTCTTTTCCAACACAACTATCTCCATACAATAATTAATTATTTAACTACATTCTCTCTCTTCAAATATTTTATTATTTAACCACATTCTCTGTCTTTAAATTAAATCAAAAACAAAATATTTAATTTTTAAACATTTCCCACCTAATTTTTTCTCACCAGGTTTATAAAATGAGTACAATAAATGATAAGATGCTGGATGTGTACACGTATTTTCGTTGTTACGTTACTGTTACGTTTTTTGTAATATTTAGATAAAAAAATTTAAGATCATATACTTATATTTTATCATGTTACGTTTATGTTACATATAGACGTACTACTTTGACACTTGATTTTAATAAACTCTTATATTTTATTTTGGTATTATACTTGTGTACTATTATGTAACATCAGTGCCGGAACCGTACCGGAACAGTGATCTTAAACAGTAACACGAACAGTAAACAGGTACGAACTACATACATTTCAGTGCATTTCATATTCATATCATATACTATTATCATTTTATGAATCAAACAGTGAATTTACGATCAGTTCAGAGAAACAAGACTCAGAAAAACATGGGATAACAATTAGATAATTATCTGACAACACAGAACCATCATATGATTTCTTGTTAGGATTTATTATGTATAAACGTATGGGAGGCTTTACAGAACAAAACAACACGAATGTCATTATGTGAATGCTAAATCGACGGATTATTCGTATAGGTGACGATCTGTACGAATAAATCTGGAAGTTTAACGTTCTGAATGATATTCGATAATTAGAAAACAATATTGAAAAGTATAGTTATCGTCGTATTCGTGCGAGTGACGATTCGGACGAGTACGCGCGACAACCGTACGATTCGATTTAAACAGTAAATTGATATTTCGAAAATTTAAAATAAATAAAAGATATTAGTTAAATTATTAGGAATCACAACTTAAAATAATTTTATAAATTCTATTTTATAAATCGCGTCGTTCCGTGACGAAAACCACGAGAAAAGGATATGTTACGCGAAACCGAACGAGACCGGCCAACCGAGTGTGGTGAAACCCTTATTATGGCATTTATTTGCCATAACTATCATCACCAACCACATCCTCTCTCTTTCTACTCGTCACTTTCTCTCTCTAAAACATCTCAAGCTTCTCTCTAAGATCTCGTGGCTATCTCTCAACGGATTCAAGCATATTTGGTGTCAAAACGATCATCTCGTTGTCCTGATTCCAGAAGTACAAAAATTTTGAGCTTTCATCCGTGAAATTCGAGGTTAATCTTGATTTTATTTCGGTTTGTTAAGAGTATATCACGAACCTCGTAGATTAGTGTTGTTTTAGTCACATTGAACACTTAGAAACACTAGATAAACACATATGAATGATTAGAAAGTTGTAGGAACTGATCTGTAACAGGTTTGGATAGAAAATGAGAAAGATGGAACAGGTTCGTGACCAAAAACGATCGGCCGAACCTTGGTACAGGTAGCCGAACCTGTACCCTGTCAGCCGAACGTGTCTACTCTGACCAGAGGCCAGAGCCGAACCTGTCATCCTCTACACGAACCTGCAACGAACCTGTTAGACTGGTAGCCGAACCTGTAGTCTCTCTGCAACGAACCTATAGATCTCCTGCAACCATATTTCAGCCGAACCTAGGGTGGCGAACCCTAGGACTCACGAACCTGTCTGGTCGAATCATAGGCCATGCGAACCTTGATCAGCCGAACCCTAGGGCTGAACCCCTAGGTGACACGAACCTAGGATTGACGAACCTTGACCAACGAACCAATTGGGTGGGACCTAAGTCAGACAAACCTATGCTATCACGAACCTACTCATGGCCGAACCTATGTTGAGCGAACCTCAAAGGTTCGCCAAACTCAAAAGGTTCGCCAAATCTTCAAGGTTCGCCAAATCTTCAAGGTTCGCCGAACCCTAAAGGTTCGCCGAACCTGCACCCAATGGTCAATAGGTTTGCTGCCCAAGAAGGATCAAAGCCCAAAGTGTTAACTAATCAAGGAAATTCAGTACCTAGGGCTATTGGACTTAGTTGTAAGAACAAGGAAATGAATATACGAGTACTCAAAGTTTAGAACAAACTAAGAAACACACATTAGTGGATGTTATTGCATAAGGTGTTGGTGTGAATCTCAACATTTACATCTAACACTTATATAACTAAATTGGGTTGTTCAATTGAACACTCTAAGCTAAGTTATATACATGGATGAACAAAGAACTATCAAAGGACTTGGGATTGATCTAAATCTGGTTAACTCAAGTTCTAGCACGCTTAACTTGTATTGTTTATAAAAATAGCTAATTGTTATATTTTATAAATGTCATTGGTGTCTTTTTAGTTACAAAAGCTAGTTATTATAATTGATTGGGAAATTGTTGAAAATAGACAATATTATTGTCTGGATTTGAACAGAAAACAAAGGAAACTCTGCCCAAATTTTGTAAAAATTTAAAAGTAAGTTGTTATAATAAATTATGGGATTGGGTTGGAAATGGGTATCTAAGTTAGGCTAGAAGACAAAATTTTAGAATCACACTAATAATTAGGACACTTAGTTACACACACCGAAACCAAACCTTAGGTGCGACGATTAAAACATGTACTTATTGTATTCGAATTCTTATAAAACAACTCAGGAACTGAAGATATTTAGTCTACAAACAAGAGTGCGCATTTTGTGGTAGTACATTAGACATCAACACAGGTGAGTTCATTGCCCCTTTTCTAATATTTTGTTTTAAAACGCGGGGCTGAGAAGCATGCGTAAACTGTTTTATTTAGATTGTTTACTTAAATGCTTTTAAATTCTATATGTTTTACATGTATGAACGACATCCTGGATCAGGTCTAGGTAAATTTTATGCAGGTTTTACTAAGTTTATTTACTTATAATTTAAGTGGATATTACATGTGTTGTTAATGAGGTTAAGGTCTTTACCGAAAGAGGTTTACAAATCATTTTCAACTACTAAACTATATGAACTCACCAACCACGTGTTGACTTTATTTTTGCATGACTTCTCAGGTGACGAACAGGTCAATTAAGAAGCTTATGCTTTTGGACTAGGACTTCAGATAGAAGACTTAGTATTTTTGGACCTGCATACTTTTGGAACATCATTATACCAATATCTTGTATATCTTGTGCAGTTACAAGATAGATATTTTATGATGTTATGATAGATTTACATTGTTAAATTATGAAAGCTTCGGATGTAATTTAACTTTGTAATTCTATTCTATTTAGCATTTCTCATTTATATCATGTGCAATGTAAACAATCTGATCACTTTGATTATCACTCACGATATCGCGCCCCGGGAACCTTCCGCGCGACGGGGGAATCCGATCCAACCCCGCCGGCTCAGGGTGTGACATATTATACCTTTTAATTACTTTATAGTAAATGTGATAAATTATTTTATAATTTTTAATGCAAAACATTATATTAATTTTACTATTGTACTCTTTTGATTTTTTTAATGTAACTTTCTATAATACTTGATTATTTTGCTTTATTTTTTAGGTATTTATTTTGTTTGAATTATATGTTTTATATAATGCAAAATGAAACGTGTTACATTGAATTTTCGTATCCAAAATTTGAACAATCATATATGCTCCAAATTTTGCCTTGCTACAGTGATGTTACGCAATACATTTCGATTACAGGTCATTTGCGACTTTCATTTTTTGGGTTATTTTGTTTCAAAATGTACGTGTTACATTGATTTTATGTGACAACTAGTACCCGACCGCCCGGCAAGTCCGTACGGTATGTGTACTTGCATACAGTAACTATGTGTACATACGTATTGTGAACAGTTTTTGTATTAACAGGATTCTAAATACAAGAACAGTTGTACGTATTTTCGTGTAAACTTAAATACATTAAGTACAACATACATCTGAAACATAAGTTGTGTTTATTAAGTGAAAACTTAATGACAAGTAACACAACAAATCATGAGAAACAACGGTGTTCAAACATATTCAGAAAACAAATCGGTTGCGATCTGATATCCATAGATGACAGGAATCAGATGGCCGACAATTCAAGTGAAAACTATGTGATAACAGGATGTTTAGTTGAGTCCGACAGTGAGGAAACACAATTTAAACATAAACTGCAGTGTCGTTTCAGAATAACGAACTGACAGTGTGTTTGCGTGGGTGACGATTCACACAAACATATCTGTGAGTTTAACGTTCTGAAATGATGACTGGAAAGTAGAAAACAAAAGTCGGAAAGCAAAACCATCGTCGTGTTCGTTCGAATGACGATTCGAACGAATACGCGCGATGGTGACGCGATTCGACGGAACGAAAACGAATTACGACGCGAAACGATTTTTAAATTTAATAAAATAATAATAAACATTTTTACAATTTTGAAACTCATTAATTAATTATTATAACATTTTTATCTATTTATTTTAAATTACGCGTAATTTTCCGGTTACGCGACGAAAACGCGAACCGAGCAACCGAAACGGACCCGGACACCACACGAGGTATAAAAACCCTAGAAAGAGGGTTTTCTTTCATTTTTCACAACCCACACTCTCTCTCTAACCAAATTTCCGGCCACCACCTTCCACCCCCATTAATCACCTTCAAGAGCTCATAACTCACTCGTTTCTAGCCCGATTTGGGTGATTCTTGAACCCACGCGTAGCCCTTGACGTTCTCTACATGAAAGTACAATGGATCTGAGCAAATAACCAGCAAAATCGGAGGTATGATGCATGAAACATGGCTGAAAATAGGGTTTTCTACACTTCATCTTGTTCGAACAGCCCACATGGTCGACTAACCATGTCCTAGCCGGAAACACGAGACCACCAGCCACCCTACTCTCCTAACACGGTCTGGAAGATTAACCCAGCAACAGGTAGGGTTGTGGTGGTGTGAACTCGCCGGTTTGGAGATGGGTAGCCATAGCCGAACCCTAATCCTCGACAAACCTCACAAAACCTGCTGCATCTTCATGGCTCACGAACCAGGTGCGAACCAGTGAGCATCCACGAACCCCACCCCATTTGAACGAACCCTCGGTTAACTAGCAACGAACCAGTGACCAGTTACGAACCTTGCTCCCCGGCAGACGAACTTTCTTCTGGCGAACCCCTCCGAGTCACGAACCTTCACACCAGCGGCGAACTATCGTGGTTAGTCGAACCCAGATGTTCCCATGGCCGAACCCTACACGATGCATGAACTGGACGAACCTTCTCAGCCACGAGCCTTTTTCCGGCGAACCTCTGAGGCTAAACTCCGGCGAACCCTCATGTGCCACGAACCTTGTTACTTGGCCGAACCCATGCACTGCGTTGTCTTCGGTTTAACCTAGTCCCTCCGACTTAACCTCCTTGTGCAGCTCACCCTCCCTCACGTTCTGCCTACTTGAGCGGCCCAAGAACAATGGCCCAATGTAGCAGCCCAATCGCAACCATGTTTAGCCCAATATAATTTGAACAGGCCCAACAAATATATTGCTTTAGGACCAGTTGATTTATACAGCCCACTTATATTCTGTTTCGGCCCAGTCCACCCTTGTAATCGGCCCATTATATTTGAGCCACCCTTTTTCTTGTTCTCGGCCCAACTGAACAGGCCCAACAGTTCGGCCCTCCTACGGCCCATTTCTATTTCGTTAGCAATTGTTGAGTTTGGCCCATGTTGTTTAATTTAGGCCCACGTGAATTGGCCACATCAAGAACCCAAATCGGCCCAACGAAAACCCAAAAGGCCCAACATCTCTTGTTTTTGGCCCATGTGGCCACATCAATCCACGATCTCTTTTGAGCCCAAAACGGGAACCTCCATATTGTCCGAGGCCAAGGTTATTCGAACCGGTCCAATAACACATGTGAATGGACCACATCAAAATTTATTCGGCCCATAGTCAAACAATGGCCCATGGACGTTAAAAAGACTCACATGACTCAAATTGAAACAAACACTTGAAAACAAATTTCGCGAATAACATGTAAAGTGTTTTGAAATGTTACAAGTTAGTAATCAAATACTAACAGTTATACGTAGTCTCTAACAATCATTTTTGGGAATGTTTATGACAATTGAAAATCTGAGACAAGTACTAGGGAATAAAGATAAAACACACGACTTAAGGGCCGAATGAAGATTGAAACCGAGACTCACAAGTGTTAGCCAACAATTGAGCTAACACTTACACGTACACAAACCTATACGACATATACTTATAAGTTACACAAACGTGAAATCAATACAGGAACGTGAAAACACAACAAGGTCAACAAAGAGCGCGTGTCTTCATTCTTTTAAGCTAAGTCAACCCTACTACTACAAGGTGAGTTCATATGCCCCTTTTACTTTTAATCTTAACTGATTTTAACTATCGGGGCTGAGAAACATGTTTACTTTTATTTATTTAAAAGTTTTGCTTAACATGTTATTTATACTTTGATTTAGATAATATTAAATTGCTTATTATCGTTTATCATTGTATGCATGCTTGTATGATTATGAGATAACAGGGAAACTCAGATGATTATGATAATGTAATTTCTTAATCATCAACACACTAGAATAACTTAGTTATAAGATAATAGCTTATAACACTTAGTTATTTTCACATGAGCAAATACCTAGACAGTTTACACATAAGCATAACGAGAACAATCCCTCATTGAGACTTTGGGATCACACGGATTACAGTAAATGATGATCATGATAACGTAACTTCATGGGATTCTTATCATTTACAGTAAATGATGATCATGATAACGTAACTTCATGGGATTCTTATCATTTACACATAATTAACATAATGTAATAAGACAAGTTCTTATTCGACTTTGTTAAACACACGAGAACATTCCCACACGGATACTTTGGGAACACATGGATTCAGTAAATGACGATTCTTATCATTTACAGTGAATGACGATCATGATAACGTAACTTCATGGGATTCTTGTCATTTACACCCGATTATCATAACGTAATAAGACAAGTTCTTATTCGACTTTGTTAATCACATGATACAATCCCACACGGAAACTTTGGGATCACACGGCGGGATAGGAGAGAATGGAATGCATTTTAATCTGATTACGTGAGGATTTAAAATGGATTCCATTCGGATTCTATACGCTACATTTGGAGACACATGATGAACAGTTAACTAATACTTTTAATTAATTAAAAGTGAAATAAAAGTTAACCTCACAAGTATAGAATAATACAAGGATGGATTTGAGAAATCTAAATTCCTTAATTCGACGAGGGTTATCAATACTTCGGTTTGATGACTAAATCCTCTTATATATTATTATTCTACATATGATTACACAGTGGACATTGGATAGTGGGGAAATGGATATCTTTAGTTGTATCGCAAGTGGTGTGGAAGTTGAGTGGTGTTGTGGTGGGATGCGTCTGGGCTTGACCCTTTCATGATTCCCTATATATAAGCATACTACTAGGTGATATACTACTTGACATATAACTAAGGAAGAGCCATTGGGTGAACAGTGAATGAAACAATATACAAGCAACAATATATCATTGTGAATGTGTGAATGATCAGTCAAGGTTTACATTTACTTACTTATGAACTCACCAACCTAGTGTTGACTTTGTTTAAATACATGTTTCTCAGGTGACGAACAGGTGTAGACATATACATGCAAAGATTAAGCTAGTGGACTTTTAGAAGACCTAGCTTTATTTTGTGTTGCATGCTTTTGGGGAAACAAGGATATGAATCATCTTTTGTATATCTTGTACATATACAAGATATAGTTACATTGATTCTTTTTGGTAGATTTACTTGATTAAATTATGAACGATACTGTGTAATTTAATCTTGTAATTCTATATCATGGATGTGTTAGCATTTCTCATTTATTATCATGTGCTATGTAACAATCTGATCATTTGATTATCACTCAAAGATATCGCGCCCCGGGAACCTTCCGCCCGACGGGAAAACCCGATCCGTTCCCGCCGGCCTGGGGTGTGACAGATTGGTATCAGAGCCATGGTTATAGAGAAATATAGGTCATATTACTTAAACGGTTTGGCCTAGACTATAACCTAGGGACCCTCATGTAGAGTTCTTATGATATAGGATTCTATTTGCATATGTCTTCTGCTTCTGATCACTGCACTAACCGATTTTCTTTCGGTTATGATCAGAATGCCGCCACGAAGACAACCACCTCTACTACCGCTGACTCAAGGTTCAGCTCCGCACTCTTCGACACCGACACCGCCAGACTCTCCTACACAAGCACCTCCACCTCCTCCTCCGCCACCACCGGCGTATCAGTTGGATCCCGCTACCATTGCACTGGCCACTCTGTTGACCAGCCAGCTGAGGGAGGTAATCCCAGACATGATGAACCGAATCAACACCAACAACAGCAACAACGTTGCCAATTCATCAGGAGAAGGGAGCGGTAACACCAGACAGAGTCAGGACTATGCCTACAAGAACTTTGTAGGTTGCAAGCCACCCAGTTTTAGTGGCAGTGAGGGTGCAGTCGGACTGATCCAGTGGATCGAGAAGATGGAGGCTACCCTCGACATCAGTGGCTGTCCTGAACATAATAGAGTAAAGTATGCTGCTGGATCATTTAGCAAGCGAGCGTTAACCTGGTGGAACGCTCAGGTTTCAATCAGAGGCCGGGATGAGGCCCAGGCCATGCCGTGGAACGAATTCAAGGCGATGTTGAGGGCAGAGTTTTGCCCAAGAAATGAGCTGAAAAAGGTTGAGACTGAACTACTCAATCTGGAGATGATTGGTGCTGGGCATCTGGCCTACACTACACGATTTCATGAGTTAGCCACTTTGGCACCGGATGTGGTGCCAACACTTGAGAAGAGAATTGAGCGGTATGTTGGTGGATTACCGCCCAGTATCCGAGGTCATGTGATTTCTGCTCACCCTACCACCATGGAATTAGCTGTTACACTGTCAGCATCCCTGACGGATATGATGGTTGCCTCCGGAGCATTCAAGAAGGAGGCTGAAACAGCCAAAGCTGGAACTTCAAGGAAGTCGGACAAACGTCCGGCTAAGAAACAAAAGGTAGCTAGAAACTTTGCTGCCACTACTCAAGCTCCAATGCGCAACCAACCGCCACCACTGGAGATCAGGAAGCCATACACTGGCACTGCACCTTTGTGCAACTCATGCCAGTACCATCATCTACCAAATGTTCCGTGCAGACACTGCACCAACTGTGGAAGATTTGGTCACACAGCAAACTACTGCAGGAGTCAGAGGACTCAGAACAGAAACAACAATGCAGCCACTGCTGCTGCTACTACCGATCACAGGTCTTGCTACAACTGTGGTGAACCTGGTCATTTCTCTCGGGATTGTCCCAAGAGGAACCAACAAGGGGCTCAAGCACCGCGAGGAAGAGCCTTTCAGATAGGAGCTGCTGCCGCTCGACAGGACCCGAATGTTATTACGGGTACATTTCTCTTATCTGACTTCTATGCATCCATATTATTTGACACTGGTGCGGATCAGAGTTTCATCTCATCCGAATTTGCATGCCATCTTAATTATGATAAGGAATTGTTAGACTCCCCTTATACTATTGAGATAGCAAATGGCAAACAGATTACAGTAGACACTATATTTAGGAATTGCCCATTGACACTTGGCGATCATACATTTTCCATCGACTTGATACCGATGGAGCTGGGCAGTTTCGACATCATCATCGGAATGGATTGGCTATCTCTTAATAGAGTTGAGTTCATCTGTTCCGATAAGCTACTACGCATTCCTGTGGAGAACAATGAGGTCTTGGAGATTCGTGGAGACCAAGCGAAACGCAGTGTCAAGATAATATCGTGCATGAAGGCTCGCAAGTACTTACGAAAACAATGCGTTGCATTCCTAGCTCACGTGATCGAGAAAGACAAGAAGACAATCAAGATTCAAGATGTACCAATTGTGAGAGATTTTGCAGAAGTCTTTCCGGATGATTTACCCGGACTGCCACCCGAGAGATCGGTGCAGTTCCGAATCGATTTGATTCCGGGAGCAACTCCAGTAGCCAAGTCACCTTATCGACTTGCTCCATCTGAGATGCAGGAGTTGTCTAATCAGTTACAAGAACTTCTCGATAAAGGATTCATCCGACCGAGCTTTTCCCCGTGGGGAGCTCCGGTTCTTTTTGTTAAAAAGAAGGATGGAACTTTCAGGATGTGCATAGATTATCGAGAACTTAACAAACTCACCATCAAGAATCGGTACCCGTTACCGAGGATTGATGATTTGTTTGACCAGTTACAGGGAGCACAGTACTTTTCAAAGATAGACCTGAGATCAGGCTATCATCAGCTCCGGATTCAAGAGGAAGACATACCCAAGACGGCCTTTCGTACCCGATATGGTCATTACGAATTCATGGTGATGCCATTCGGTTTGACGAACGCACCGGCTGTGTTCATGGATTTGATGAACCGGGTGTGCAAGCCGTATCTGGATCAATTTGTTATCGTCTTTATTGATGATATACTGATTTATTCAAAGAACGAGAAGGAACACGAACAACACCTCAAGACAGTTTTGGAGCTTCTGAAAGAAGAACAACTCTATGCCAAATTCTCTAAGTGTGAATTTTGGTTAAGAGAAGTTCAGTTCTTGGGTCACGTGATTAACAGTGATGGCATTCACGTGGATCCTGCCAAGATAGAAGCAATCAAGAACTGGGATGTGCCTACGACACCAACGGAGATCCGATCATTCTTGGGATTGGCAGGTTATTACAGGAGATTCATCTCGAATTTCTCTAAGATAGCCTTGCCTCTCACCAAGCTCACACAGAAGTCTGAACCTTTTGTGTGGACACATAAACAAGAAGAGGCATTCCAAACATTGAAACAAAGATTGTGCAATGCTCCAATCTTAACACTCCCAGAAGGCAGTGATGACTTCGTTGTATATTGTGATGCTTCTCATCAGGGACTCGGATGTGTTTTGATGCAACGAGACAAAGTCATTGCTTATGCCTCACGACAGCTGAAGATACACGAGAAGAATTACACGACACACGATCTTGAACTGGGAGCTGTTGTTTTTGCATTAAAGATTTGGAGACATTACCTTTACGGTACTAAATGCACTATCTTCACAGATCACAAGAGTTTACAACACATATTTGATCAGAAGGAGCTTAACATGAGACAGAGACGTTGGGTTGAGCTCCTGAACGATTACGATTGTGTGATCAAATACCATCCGGGCAAAGCAAATGTTGTTGCAGATGCTTTGAGCCGGAAGGAAAGAGTCAAACCCTTACGCGTTCGCGCAATGGGAATGACTGTGCAAACAAGTTTGAGAGATCACATTTTGCAAGCACAACGAGAAGCAGTGGCAAGAGACAATCTGAAACGCGAGCTCGACTGTGGAGCCGAGAAACATTTCAAGACAAAAGAAGATGGAGTTATCTATTATCTGGATCGTGTCTGGATTCCAGCAGTAGATGAACTTCGAACACTCATTTTTGACGAGGCACACAAGACACGTTATTCAGTTCATCCTGGTGCCGATAAGATGTACCAAGATCTTAAGTCGTTTTATTGGTGGCCGGGCATGAAGAAAGACATTGCCACTTATGTTGGTAAATGTCTCACATGTGCCAAAGTCAAAGCGGAACACCAGAAACCCTCGGGTTTGCTGGAACAACCAGAGATACCACAATGGAAGTGGGAACAAATAGCTATGGATTTCATTACCAAGCTACCCCGCACTTCCAGCGGATACGATTCTATTTGGGTCATCATTGATCGATTGACCAAGTCCGCACATTTCTTGCCAATCAGGGAGACGTACAAGATGGAGAAACTAGCGAGACTCTACATTGATGAAGTAGTAGTAAGGCACGGGGTGCCTCTGTCTATTATTTCAGACCGGGACAGTCGATTTACTTCGCGGTTCTGGCAATCATTGCAACAATCCTTAGGGACAAGTGTTAACTTGAGCACTGCTTATCATCCACAAACGGATGGACAAAGCGAGCGCACTATTCAAACCCTAGAGGATATGTTGAGAACATGCATCCTAGACTTCGGTGGAAGTTGGGACACACATTTACCACTCATTGAGTTCTCCTACAACAATAGCTACCACAGCAGCATTGGATGTGCTCCTTTTGAAGCACTCTATGGTAGAAAATGTCGGTCTCCAATTTGTTGGACCGAAGTGGGAGACAACAGAATCACTGGGCCTGAACTTATTCAGGAAACTACTGATAAGATTGCCCAGATACAACAACGATTACAAGCAACACGTAGCCGCCAAAAGAGTTACGCAGACAAACGGCGCAAGCCTTTGGAATTCGATGTGGGTGACCGAGTCATGTTGAAAGTGTCCCCATGGAAAGGCGTAGTTCGTTTTGGGGCTAAAGGCAAGTTAGCACCTAGGTATGTCGGACCGTTTGAGATTACTCAACGTATAGGTCCTGTGGCATACAGACTCAGACTCCCTGATGAACTCAGTGGAGTACACGATGTGTTTCATGTATCAAATCTCAAAAGGTGCTTAGCAGACGAATCATTGATCATACCATTGGAAGAAATACAAGTTGATGAGCAATTACACTTCATTGAAGAACCTGTAGAGATTATGGAACGTGAAGTTAAGAAACTGAAACGTAGCCGTATTCCTATTGTAAAGGTTCGATGGAACTCCAAGCGTGGACCAGAATTTACCTGGGAACGCGAGGACAACATGAAAGCCAAGTATCCCCACCTGTTCGAGAAGTAAAGACCGATCTTTATGCTTAAATTTCGGGACGAAATTTCTTTAACAAGGGGAGACTGTGACAACTAGTACCCGACCGCCCGGCAAGTCCGTACGGTATGTGTACTTGCATACAGTAACTATGTGTACATACGTATTGTGAACAGTTTTTGTATTAACAGGATTCTAAATACAAGAACAGTTGTACGTATTTTCGTGTAAACTTAAATACATTAAGTACAACATACATCTGAAACATAAGTTGTGTTTATTAAGTGAAAACTTAATGACAAGTAACACAACAAATCATGAGAAACAACGGTGTTCAAACATATTCAGAAACAAATCGGTTGCGATCTGATATCCATAGATGACAGGAATCAGATGGCCGACAATTCAAGTGAAAACTATGTGATAACAGGATGTTTAGTTGAGTCCGACAGTGAGGAAACACAATTTAAACATAAACTGCAGTGTCGTTTCAGAATAACGAACTGACAGTGTGTTTGCGTGGGTGACGATTCACACAAACATATCTGTGAGTTTAACGTTCTGAAATGATGACTGGAAAGTAGAAAACAAAAGTCGGAAAGCAAAACCATCGTCGTGTTCGTTCGAATGACGATTCGAACGAATACGCGCGATGGTGACGCGATTCGACGGAACGAAAACGAATTACGACGCGAAACGATTTTAAATTTAATAAAATAATAATAAACATTTTTACAATTTTGAAACTCATTAATTAATTATTATAACATTTTTATCTATTTATTTTAAATTACGCGTAATTTTCCGGTTACGCGACGAAAACGCGAATCGAGCAACCGAAACGGACCCGGACACCACACGAGGTATAAAAACCCTAGAAAGAGGGTTTTCTTTCATTTTTCACAACCCACACTCTCTCTCTAACCAAATTTCCGGCCACCACCTTCCACCCCCATTAATCACCTTCAAGAGCTCATAACTCACTCGTTTCTAGCCCGATTTGGGTGATTCTTGAACCCACGCGTAGCCCTTGACGTTCTCTACATGAAAGTACAATGGATCTGAGCAAATAACCAGCAAAATCGGAGGTATGATGCATGAAACATGGCTGAAAATAGGGTTTTCTACACTTCATCTTGTTCGAACAGCCCACATGGTCGACTAACCATGTCCTAGCCGGAAACACGAGACCACCAGCCACCCTACTCTCCTAACACGGTCTGGAAGATTAACCCAGCAACAGGTAGGGTTGTGGTGGTGTGAACTCGCCGGTTTGGAGATGGGTAGCCATAGCCGAACCCTAATCCTCGACAAACCTCACAAAACCTGCTGCATCTTCATGGCTCACGAACCAGGTGCGAACCAGTGAGCATCCACGAACCCCACCCCATTTGAACGAACCCTCGGTTAACTAGCAACGAACCAGTGACCAGTTACGAACCTTGCTCCCCGGCAGACGAACTTTCTTCTGGCGAACCCCTCCGAGTCACGAACCTTCACACCAGCGGCGAACTATCTTGGTTAGTCGAACCCAGATGTTCCCATGGCCGAACCCTACACGATGCATGAACTGGACGAACCTTCTCAGCCACGAGCCTTTTTCCGGCGAACCTCTGAGGCTAAACTCCGGCGAACCCTCATGTGCCACGAACCTTGTTACTTGGCCGAACCCATGCACTGCGTTGTCTTCGGTTTAACCTAGTCCCTCCGACTTAACCTCCTTGTGCAGCTCACCCTCCCTCACGTTCTGCCTACTTGAGCGGCCCAAGAACAATGGCCCAATGTAGCAGCCCAATCGCAACCATGTTTAGCCCAATATAATTTGAACAGGCCCAACAAATATATTGCTTTAGGACCAGTTGATTTATACAGCCCACTTATATTCTGTTTCGGCCCAGTCCACCCTTGTAATCGGCCCATTATATTTGAGCCACCCTTTTTCTTGTTCTCGGCCCAACTGAACAGGCCCAACAGTTCGGCCCTCCTACGGCCCATTTCTATTTCGTTAGCAATTGTTGAGTTTGGCCCATGTTGTTTAATTTAGGCCCACGTGAATTGGCCACATCAAGAACCCAAATCGGCCCAACGAAAACCCAAAAGGCCCAACATCTCTTGTTTTTGGCCCATGTGGCCACATCAATCCACGATCTCTTTTGAGCCCAAAACGGGAACCTCCATATTGTCCGAGGCCAAGGTTATTCGAACCGGTCCAATAACACATGTGAATGGACCACATCAAAATTTATTCGGCCCATAGTCAAACAATGGCCCATGGACGTTAAAAAGACTCACATGACTCAAATTGAAACAAACACTTGAAAACAAATTTCGCGAATAACATGTAAAGTGTTTTGAAATGTTACAAGTTAGTAATCAAATACTAACAGTTATACGTAGTCTCTAACAATCATTTTTGGGAATGTTTATGACAATTGAAAATCTGAGACAAGTACTAGGGAATAAAGATAAAACACACGACTTAAGGGCCGAATGAGGATTGAAACCGAGACTCACAAGTGTTAGCCAACAATTGAGCTAACACTTACACGTACACAAACCTATACGACATATACTTATAAGTTACACAAACGTGAAATCAATACAGGAACGTGAAAACACAACAAGGTCAACAAAGAGCGCGTGTCTTCATTCTATTAAGCTAAGTCAACCATTTCATACACCAGGTGAGTTCATATGCCCCTTTTTCTTTAATCTTTACTGATCTTAACTCTCGGGGCTGAGAAACATGTTTTACTTTTAATTATTTAAAAGTTTTGCTTAACATGTTATTTATACTTTGATTTAGATAATATTAAATCGTTTATTATCGTTTATCATTGTATGCATGCTTGTATGATTATGAGATAACAGGGAAACTCAGATGATTATGATAATGTAATTTCTTAATCATCAAGAATAACTTAGTTATAAGATAATAGCTTATAACACTTAGTTATTTTCACATGAGCAAATACCTAGACAGTTTACACATAAGCATAACGAGAACAATCCCTCATTGAGACTTTGGGATCACACGGATTACAGTAAATGATGATCATGATAACGTAACTTCATGGGATTCTTATCATTTACAGTAAATGACGATCATGATAACGTAACTTCATGGGATTCTTGTCATTTACACATAGTTAACATAATGTAATAAGACGAGTTCTTATTCGACTTTGTTAAACACACGAGAACATTCCCACACGGATACTTTGGGAACACATGGATTCAGTAAATGACGATTCTTATCATTTACAGTGAATGACGATCATGATAACGTAACTTCATGGGATTCTTGTCATTTACACCCGATTATCATAACGTAATAAGACAAGTTCTTATTCGACTTTGTTAATCATATGATACAATCCCACACGGAAACTTTGGGATCACACGGCGGGATAGGAGAGAATGGAATGCATTTTAATCTGATTACGTGAGGAATAAAAATGGATTCCATTCGGATTCTATACGCTGCATTTGGAGACACATGATGAACAGTTAACTAACACTTTTAATATTTAGAAGTGAAACAACAGTTAACCCCATAACTATAGAATAATCTAAGGAATGGATTTAATGAATCTAATATCCTTAACACATATATTGGTTATCAAAACTAGGGTTTGATAATTTCCACGTTATCATATTATTATTCTATACATGAGAACACAGGTGATTAAGGAAGAGATAACATGTGAATTGAGAATGGAAATCAATAGTTGTATTACAAGTGGTGTGGAGTTCTAGTGGTGTTGTGGTGGGATGTTGGCTAGGGCTTAGTTCCCTTACATATGCCCTATATATAAGCAACACTACTAGGATGATATAGTACTTGTGACTATAACTATTGAGGAGCCATTGGATGAACAAGTGAATCAGACAATCATACGAGTAACATATTATCATTGTGAATGTGCATGTGAATGAATCAAGGTTTTACATTAACTTACTTATGAACTCACCAACCTAGTGTTGACTTTGTTTTAAATACATGTTTCTCAGGTGACGAACAGGTGTAGACATATACATGCAAAGATTAAGCTAGTGGACTTTTAGAAGACCTAGCTTTATTTTGTGTTGCATGCTTTTGGGGAAACAAGGATTTGGATCATCTTTTGTATATCTTGTACATATACAAGATATAGTAACATTGATTCTTTTTGGTAGATTTACTTGATTAAATTATGAACGATACTGTGTAATTTAATCTTGTAATTCTACATCATTGATGTGTTAGCATTTCTCATTTTGATTATCATGTGCTATGTAACAATCTGATCATTTGATTATCACTCAAAGATATCGCGCCCCGGGAACCTTCCGCCCGACGGGAAAACCCGATCCGTTCCCGCCGGCCTGGGGTGTGACAACCATCTAATCAAAAATATATGCAAAACATGGGATATGTATGCATAGTTAAGGGTAGGATTAGGGTTATCTATGAGAATACCCATATTTCTTCATAATAAGTTATTTTTAAAAGATAATTTGACTATAGCAAGTCTAAATTACATTTTTATGACGAACATTCACATAAAGTGGAGTAAATTTATTTTACTTAGGATTTAACAAACTAAGTAACAATACATATGGTGATGTAGAGAAAACACTTATGGTTATTTAATTAAGTCAAGACACGTATACTTATACACACGAATACCTATTAACTACAGATCGTTGAGTTGCTTTGAGTTACATACGCGAGCGCGCATAATACGAGAACACATATTCTAAGGACTTCAGGTGAGTTCTCATAACCTCTCTTTCTTTAAACTGTTTTGTTTTAAAACCCGGAGGTGAAGCATGTATACCAAATTCAAATATTATTTTGATAACACAAGGATAATACCTGTTTATCAATATGATATTCACATTTTAGAATTATCATTACTTATGGATTATCACTTATATGCATATATTCGTGTAACATTGTCATTGACTTCGGTCAATAACAAGGATTACATGTATTGTCACTTGGATTATCATAACTCCGTGAAACAATGCCTTGACCTTGGTTAATTGCATTGGTTTCATGTATTGCCACGTGGTTAGCTACCACTCCATGGATCATGTTTTTAACTTATGTTAATTACATAATGACCATGTATAGTCACAGATATTATTCGAGAATATTGATGTGAGATTGGTTGAATGGTTATGTGTTTGATTATCTATTATTGACTATGATTATTTCTGATTATCTACGACTGAATTGATATGTGATTATGTGATTGTTTATGTGTTTGATTGGTTGTGTTGGGATATGTATTTGGATTGTCACCCAGGTACTCTTGTGGATTTCCTCAGAAAGAGCATAAGTTCTTATACTTATTTTATCTAAACCTTTTATAAAATCTTTTCAAAATACAAACTTTTATACTCATTTTATAAAACCTTTTTAAAGTATAAAAACTTATGATTACTCACCAACTACTTAGTAGTTGACACTTGATTTTCTTACATGTTTCAGGTGATGAAGCTAAGTAGGATGAGAAGGATGGTCTCTCATATTTTGGACATCATCATATAGGATCTTGGACTTAGCTAAATAACTAAATATCTGGCGATTAGAATTTAGTTAGATAGCTAAATCTCTTTTGTAATTGTTGTAACTATTTCATGATGAACATGATTTTTGTGCAATTAATTTGGTTGATTGAATGTTATATGATGATTTGATTTAGATGCCCACGAGCTTTTGAACAATCTACTCATCCCTCGTGGCATCCTGGCGTTTTCGCCATCGATCGGGGTGTTACAGATTGGTATCAGAGCCTGGTATAGGGAATTAGGTTACTAGAAATGGTTGACCTAGTCTATAACCGTAGGGTACCCTAGTATGAATTAATTCATACACTAGTTAGTATATTCAGGATTTCATGCTTATGTGTTTATTACATGTTAACTGAACTTCTGTTATACATCTGAACTATATAAACTGCTTACTTGTTTACTTGTGCCCTAATGATTCGATAAGGACATGCACGTGGTGTATCGTAAAGGTGGTGGGACGTTGGCTAGGGCAGTTGCGACTGACCCTTACATATGCCCTATATATATACCATTTACGGTACATTAGGTGGATGTCAGTATTGAAGAATGTGGGAACTACCCGTTTGGGAAATTATCTGCTTTAGGGAACTATTTGTATGATCTATAAACTCCAGGCAAGGACACACTCGTGGTATACTACAAAGGTGGTGGGACGGTGGCTAGGGCAGTTGCGAATGACCCTTACATATGCCCTATACATATACCATTTGTAGTATATTGGCGGTCTGTCAGTGTCAGGAACTTAGGATATTATTAGGAATTGCTTTAAGGTTATGATTGATGGATTATTGATGGCATGACTGTTGGATTGGTTTGTATTGACTCATGGATGATCACACTTGATGAACACTTACAAAATCCTTTATAAACACGCTTATTGGACACGTAGGGTGCATAGGATCAACGAACTATACGTATGATTAGTAATGGATTGTAAGACTTGGGTGATGATATAGACACTTGGGGATAATATAAACGCATAGTGATGATACTAACACTTAGTGATGGTATGGACACTTGACGAGAATAAGTTATAGGGAAAATATGAACACTTAGTGACAATAAGAGCACTCAGTGATGATATGAACCCTTATTGATGATTATGGACATTGGGATTGGTATGAAATTTTAGTGAACTTAGACATTAGGGAAAACTTTAATGTCAGGTGAACTTAGACATTAGGTGAACTTAGAAATAGGCAAACCTACATGTCAGGTGAACTTAGACATTAGGTGAACCTAATTGTCCAAGGGAACTAGAGACCACTTCACTCAAAATTATCCTACCTAGGATAAGGTTTGTGAAGTGAGACTATGGTAAGATACATGATACACACTAAATGCTAACAAGGGCATAATCGTGGTGCAATGGAACGGTGGTGGGACGGTGTAGGGGAGATTGCGATCTACCTCTGCATATGCCCTATATATAAGCTTGTTGCATTGCATCGGGAGGTTGTCAGTGTTGGTATAGGGTGGAGAATGTATGAAACTTAGGAATAGTTAGTTAATATTAGTTATGACCAACTAGGACACTTAGTATAATTCTAGGAAATTTAAAAATTTTATGAGTTTAAGGACAGATAGGAGAGAAATATAGTTCCTATATGTAATCTTAACTGCCTAAATGAACTCATTTGACCATTGTTTGTATGAATTACATTGTAAACGGTAGTAACATGTTTCTAATTCCTCAGAAACATGCCGCCGCGCCGTCACAACGAAGATGACTCGAACAATGGGGATGCTAACAACAATAATGCCAACTCCGGCATACAAGAGTTAGCAACACTTATCTCTGGATTGGTGAATCAACTGACACAAGCCAATCAATCTCTCACTCAGAACAGAGGTGGTGCAAACCCGCCAACTTGCACGTTCAAACACTTCAACTCCTGTAACCCACTGAAGTTTACAGGTTCTGAGACAGCCACTGGTCTGCTGCAGTGGTTCGAGAGTATGGAGAACACTGTCATCAACAGCGATTGCCCCGAGAACCTGAAAGTTCGTTATGCCACTAGTGTTTTCCAAAAGAGAGCACTAACATGGTGGAATGGGGAGAAACGAACTAGGGGAGTTGATGCTGCCTTAGCGCTAACATGGAAGGAGGTCAAGGATCTGATGACCACTGAATTTTGTCCTCGCAGTGAGATGAGGAAGCTTGAGACTGAGTTCTGGGAACTCAAGCAGGACAGCGGGGAAAATGCAATCTACAATACTCAGTTCCATGAGTATAGCCTGCTGGTGCCTCATCTTGTTACACCACTTGAGAGAGCTATTGAGAAGTATATAGGCGGGTTGCCTATGCAGATTCAAGACACCGTCTACGGGAGCAACCCCAAAACACTTGAGGCTGCGATTCGTTTATCTGCTACACTTACCGATAATCATGTGAAAGCTGGAAGTCTCACAAGGAAAGGAACAAAGAAGACTAAAGGAAAGGCTGCTGTAAAGGAAACGAAAACAGAAGTAAAGATTGAGGCTGCTAGTTCTTCAAAAGGCAGCAACAAAAAGAGGAAGACCAGAAACTTTATGGTCACTGCTCCTGCTGCTAAGTCCGCGCAGCAATCGTCAAACAACACTACTGCCAGGAATTATGTTGGGAACACTCCCCAATGTAATACCTGCCGATATTACCATGCACCTAACTTGCCATGTCGCGTCTGCAACAACTGCGGCAAGTATGGTCATTTTGCAAATGTTTGTAGGAGTGCACCGCAAGCACAAAGGATGCAACATGCACCGCTTGCACTGCCAGCTCCACAAGCTCAACCTATTCCAGCTGTACCCGTTCGCCAGGTACCTCCTGCACAGGCAAGAGCCTGTTATGAGTGTGGTGAAGTGGGTCACTTCAGAAATCAGTGCCCAAAGTTGACTGGAAACAATCAGAGGGTGGCAAGAGGCAGAGCGTTTCAACTGAATGCTCCAGCGGCTCAAGCCAACCAAGATGTGGTCAACGGTACATTTCTGATCAACAACTCTTATGCATCTGTCTTATTTGATTCTGGTGCCGATAGGAGTTTCGTTTCATATGATTTTGAATGCTTGCTTGGTAGAACACGTACATATTTAGATAAACCGTTTAATGTGGAGGTGGCTGACGGAAACACTATTGATATTGACACTGTTATTATCGGATGTACTGTGAACTTAAATGATCACGTTTTCCCGATTGATCTTATACCGATGCATCTTGGTAGCTTTGATGTTATCATAGGCATGGATTGGTTAGCCACCCACAAAGCGGAGATTATATGTCATGAGAAATACATTCGTATTCCTTTACCTTCGGGTGAAACTTTAAGAGTCTTTGGAGAAACTTCTAGTAAAGGTCTTAAGCTGATGTCTTGCACTACAACACACAAGTACCTTAGGAAGAAATGTATTGCATTCTTAGCGCATATTGTGGAGAAGAAAGATAAAGGAAAGAGCATTGAAGACGTCCTTGTAATCAGAGATTTTCCTGAAGTATTTCCAGATGATTTGCCGGGTCTTCCACCAGAACGTCAAGTAGAGTTTCGAATTGACTTAGTACCTGGTGCGAATCCTGTTGCCAAAGCTCCTTACAGACTTGCACCTTTAGAGTTGCAAGAATTGGCTAGCCAATTGCAAGAACTTACTGATAAATGATTCATTCGCCCGAGCCATTCGCCATGGGGTGCACCGGTCCTGTTTGTCAAGAAAAAGGATGGGTCATTCAGAATGTGCATCGACTACCGCGAATTGAACAAGTTGACAATCAAGAATCGATATCCACTGCCGCGCATCGATGACCTCTTCGATTAGCTTCAAGGCTCGACATGGTTTTCAAAGATCGATCTTAGGTCTGGGTATCATCAGCTTCGCGTACATGATGATGATATTCCCAAGACAGCTTTCAGAACAAGATATGGCCTGCACCTGAGGCTTTCATGGACCTCATGAACCGAGTTTGCAGGCCATACTTGGATAAATTTGTGATTGTATTCATTGATGATATTTTGATATACTCAAAGACCAAGGAAGAACATGAGCAACACCTTAAGTTGGTTTTGGAGATCTTAAGAAAAGAGCAACTGTATGCCAAATTCTCTAAATGTGAATTTTGGCTTAAGGAAGTTCAATTCTTGGGACACATAGTCAATGAAAATGGTGTTCACGTGGATCCTGCAAAGATTGATGCTGTGAAGAATTGGAGTACACCGAAGACACCGACGAAGATTCGATCATTTCTCGGACTTGCCAGTTACTATCGGCGGTTCATCTCGAATTTCTCCAGGATTGCGGTCCCTCTTACTTCTTTGACTCAGAAGAATAAGCCGTATGAGTGGGGACCGAAACAGGAAGAGGCATTTCAGATTTTAAAGCAGAAACTTTGTGATGCTCTTGTTTTGACACCGCCTGATGGAAATGATGATTTTGTTGTTTACTGTGATGCATCCAACCTAGGTCTCGGTTGTGTTCTCATGCAACGGGGAAATGTTGTGGCTTATGCATCAAGACAATTGAAAATTCACGAGAAGAACTACACTACACACGACTTAGAACTTGGTGCAGTCGTGTTTGCCTTGAAGATATGGAGACATTATCTTTATGGCACTAAGTGTGTAGTGTTCACTGATCATAAAAGCTTACAACATATTCTCAATCAGAAAGAACTTAACATGAGACAACGGATATGGGTTGAACTGTTAAACGATTATGACTGTGAAATTCGCTACCATCCTGGTAAAGCGAATGTAGTAGCAGATGCGCTTAGTCGCAAAATTCAAGTTCAGATTCAAAGTGTCCGAGTGCACACTAATCTCCGTAATGATGTTCTCACAGCCCAACAACACTCATTGGCTCAGGATAACTTGAAAAATGAGATGTCTTGCGGGGCTGAGATTTTATTGGAAACTAAGGATGATGGGTTGCTGTACTATTTGAATCGGTTGTGGATACCGAACAGGGGTGATCTTAGGATGGTGATTATGGATGAAGCTCATAAGTCTCGTTATTCAATCCATCCGGGTTCTGATAAGATGTATCAAGACCTTAGGGACTTGTATTGGTGGCCTGGAATGAAGAAGGATATTTCTGAGTATGTGTCTAAGTGCCTTAATTGTGCCAAAGTCAAGGCAGAACACCAGCGACCTTCAGGATTGTTATTACAACCAGAAATACCGATGTGGAAGTGGGAGAATATCTCTATGGATTTTATTACTAAACTTCCACGAACCGCAAATGGCAAGGATAGTATTTGGGTGATAGTTGATAGATTAACCAAGTCGGCTCATTTCTTACCGATACGCGAAATGTACCCTGTACGGAAGTTAGCTCATATCTACATTGATGAGATCGTTAGCCGACATGGTATTACCTTAAGCATAATATCGGATCGTGATGCTCGTTTCACGGCACGATTTTGGGAATCACTTCACGAAGCCCTTGGAACAAGATTGGATCTTAGCACTGCTTATCATCCTCAAACGGATGGTCAAACGGAGCGGACGATTCAAACTTTGGAAGACATGTTAAGAGCTTGTGTCATCGATTTCGGTGGCAATTAGGATAGCCATCTACCATTGGTCGAGTTCTCGTATAACAACAGTTATCACGCGAGCATTGGTATGGCGCCATTTGAAGCTCTGTATGGCAGAAAATGTCGGTCGCCTATTCGTTGGACCGAGGTCGGCGAATCGCAGATCACTGGTCCTGAGATTATTCAAGAAACGACTGACAAGATCCGCCAGATCCGCGACAATCTGTTAGCTGCACGTAGTCAACAGAAGAGTTATGCGGGTAAACGACGAAAACCTTTAGAGTTTGAAGTGGGAGATATGGTATTGCTTAAAGTGTCGCCTTGGAAAGGCGTTGTGCGATTCGGGAAGAAAGGTAAACTTGCTCCACGATATGTTGGCCCTTTTAAGATCCTTGAACGGATCGGGAAGGTTGCTTACAAGTTGGAACTTCCTACTAAACTTAGTAACGTGCACCCGACGTTTCACGTGTCCAATCTAAGAAAGTGCTTAGCTGATCAGGATCTTCAGGTACCACTCGATGATATTCGCATCGATGATACCATGCACTTTGTTGAAAAACCGGTGGAGATAATGGATCGTGAGGTTAAAAAGCTCAAACGCAGTAGGATTCCAATTGTCAAAGTACGTTGGGAATCGAAGCGGGGTCCAGAATTCACCTGGGAACGGGAAAATCAGATGAAGCTTAAGTACCCACATTTATTTACTACGGTCACTCTAAGTTGAATTTCGGGATGAAATTCCTTTAACAAGGGGAGACTGTAACATCACTGTACTTCCGGTCGTCCGTACATCCGTACATCCGTACGATTGTACTGTTACGACCTGAGATTTTGTAATTATTAATATTGACACATTATTTGATGATTATCACTGTTACTGGTATACATGTTTAGAACACATTATCCGCGTAAACCAGTGGAAGTTTAGTTGTAACTCAACTAAACAGAACCAGAGAGTTTATCGCAGTTATATTGTTGATGATTATGGATTTGGTTTGGAAATGGAAAGGGGATTTAAGTTGGGTGTTGTTTGGTTACTAAACATAGTCAAGGACACATGGTCATGGTTTGTCGAAATAGCGGTGGGACGGTGGCTAGGGAAGTTGCGACTGACCCTTACATATGCCCTATACATATGCATATTTCGGTCTATCATGGATGTGTCAGTGATTAGGGTTTTGTGGGTTTTGGATTTGGGAATTATAATATTAAAGTTAATAAAATGAAAAAAGTTAAATTGGAAATGAATACGCGATGGTGAGGATACGAATATGACTTAAACGTGAATATTAATTCAGAAATATTAACTTAATAAATGTATTCGCGTGGGTGACGATTCACACGAATATAATTATTAAGAACTGATATTCTGAAACGATATTCCATAAATCGTAAATCGAATCGAAATACGATACGAGCGTTGGATTCGTAAAGGTGACGATCTTTACGAATACGTATGTAAGTAACGTGTTTCGACGAGATAACTAAATAATATCAAACGATATTAAATAAATAAATGAAAGCTTAAAACGTTTATTAAGAATCACAACCTAAAACGAATCCGGATAAATTAATTTATTAAATAATTGATTTAACTAAAATAAATGGTGATCTTTTATTTAAACGATTTTAATTGAAAAACTATTTATTTAAAACGAAATATGAATATTTAAACACTTTAATGTTTTAATTATAATTACGAGCATAACCGATAATTTAATAGTGTTATCGAGATAAAGACGAGACCAAACGCACGGGAACGGGATAGCCATAAGTGGTGGAAGACTCCACCATCTCCTTCATTCTCTCAAACTCTCTCTCTCTAAAAAACACACACACCCCACATTTCTCTACCTTCTCTCTAGCTTTTTGAGCTCGTTTCTCGACGGATTCACGATATCTCGGTGCCTACACGACCGCGTACTCAAGAGGAACAAGACCATACGAAGAAACCATACGTTTGATCCACGAATCGAGGTAAATCTGAAGTGTTTTTCACGGTTTTGTTGTAAATCTCGAACCCTATAATTTGTTGATGCTTAACTTTAAGTAAACTCTTAGGATTATTGAAATAAACTTGTATTAATCATGTGGAGACCCTAGAAACACTCTCGTAACAGAAATGATGCAAGGAAGATGATGGTCGGCAGTGGTTCGCGGCCCAGATGGACGACTGAACATTCTTGGTTCACGTACAGCAGGAGCCGAACCCCCTGGTCTCACGAACCTGTGATTGGGCGGGAAAAAGGGGTAGCCGAACCCTTGAGCACCGAACCTGCATGGGCCGAAGCCTAATCACTGGCCGAACCTTGGCCAGCCGAGCCTTCCACTGACGAACCCAGGTGCATGCAGAACGAACCCTAGAAGGTGGCGAACCTATGGACTAAGGGTTCGTGGGACTGCATTCAGCGAACCATGGTAGCCAACTCTCTTTAAGGAACCTAGGGTTAGCCGAACCCTAGGACTTGGCCGAACCTTTGCTCACCACCGAACCCAATAGAGCCGAACCTTACTATGATTGGGCCGAACCTATCTCTGGGGGTAAAAAGGTTCGCTGCCCATGGGGAGACAAAATTTAAACACATATAATGAAGAGATTAAGGAGTAATGGGAGGCAAGATTATGTATGTACCAATACACATATATGAGAAGCATGCATGCATGAGCAAATATGGCTATCACCTCTTTGTTTTACTTACATAAATTTGAGTAAAAGATTAAATGAACAAGGAATTATGGAGATTTAATTTAACACATGCATGAGCTAATCTAAGTGTCATTTTTATATATAAAGGAAAGCCTAATTTATGAGATATGATATGTGAACACTTATAAGACTAATCTAAGTATGTTTACTTAAATCTAAATTGAAATTCTATTAATTAGGATTTATGAAGACCATCTAATCAAAAATATATGCAAAACATGGGATATGTATGCATAGTTAAGGGTAGGATTAGGGTTATCTATGAGAATACCCATATTTCTTCATAATAAGTTATTTTTAAAAGATAATTTGACTATAGCAAGTCTAAATTACATTTTTATGACGGACATTCACATAAAGTGGAGTAAATTTATTTTACTTAGGATTTAACAAACTAA
Organism: Mikania micrantha; assembly: GCA_009363875.1. NCBI lineage: Eukaryota > Viridiplantae > Streptophyta > Magnoliopsida > Asterales > Asteraceae > Mikania > Mikania micrantha. The sequence goes on along the minus strand of SZYD01002076.1, from coordinate 52,739 downwards.
GTAACAATACATATGGTGATGTAGAGAAAACACTTATGGTTATTTAATTAAGTCAAGACACGTATACTTATACACACGAATACCTATTAACTACAGATCGTTGAGTTGCTTTGAGTTACATACGCGAGCGCGCATAATACGAGAACACATATTCTAAGGACTTCAGGTGAGTTCTCATAACCTCTCTTTCTTTAAACTGTTTTGTTTTAAAACCCGGAGGTGAAGCATGTATACCAAATTCAAATATTATTTTGATAACACAAGGATAATACCTGTTTATCAATATGATATTCACATTTTAGAATTATCATTACTTATGGATTATCACTTATATGCATATATTCGTGTAACATTGTCATTGACTTCGGTCAATAACAAGGATTACATGTATTGTCACTTGGATTATCATAACTCCGTGAAACAATGCCTTGACCTTGGTTAATTGCATTGGTTTCATGTATTGCCACGTGGTTAGCTACCACTCCATGGATCATGTTTTTAACTTATGTTAATTACATAATGACCATGTATAGTCACAGATATTATTCGAGAATATTGATGTGAGATTGGTTGAATGGTTATGTGTTTGATTATCTATTATTGACTATGATTATTTCTGATTATCTACGACTGAATTGATATGTGATTATGTGATTGTTTATGTGTTTGATTGGTTGTGTTGGGATATGTATTTGGATTGTCACCCAGGTACTCTTGTGGATTTCCTCAGAAAGAGCATAAGTTCTTATACTTATTTTATCTAAACCTTTTATAAAATCTTTTCAAAATACAAACTTTTATACTCATTTTATAAAACCTTTTTAAAGTATAAAAACTTATGATTACTCACCAACTACTTAGTAGTTGACACTTGATTTTCTTACATGTTTCAGGTGATGAAGCTAAGTAGGATGAGAAGGATGGTCTCTCATATTTTGGACATCATCATATAGGATCTTGGACTTTGCTAAATAACTAAATATCTGGCGATTAGAATTTAGTTAGATAGCTAAATCTCTTTTGTAATTGTTGTAACTATTTCATGATGAACATGATTTTTGTGTAATTAATTTGGTTGATTGAATGTTATATGATGATTTGATTTAGATGCCCACGAGATTTTGAACAATGTACACATCCCTCGTGGCATCCCGGCGTTTCCGCCATCGGTCGGGGTGTTACACAAATTAAGGTCCTAACACCCATCGTGTTTGGTTCTAGTATAGTTGGTCGGGTCGCTTCTCTAAACACTATGTCCACAGTATCAAATCCATTAATTTATATAAAATTTATGTTTTTATAAGCACACACAGATGGAGAGTTATCACGTGCAAATGAAATTTTGACGCCAACGATTTATGTGTGATAAGTTTGCATCAGCATGATTTTTTTCACACAACAATTAACACTTGATAAAATCACATATAGTTCATACACTTTGCATACAAAACGTCCTTTCTACTTGAACCTGATCTTATATACACACATATATAATGGACAAACCAAATGGTAACCCATTTTATGTTGGTAATATGAGAAAACTCATCAAAATAAATCCGAATTCTTGGTTTTTACCAAATACTATTATTACGCATGCACAACACTTTTTTTGCTTTTATGTGTATTTGTAAATATCATATGCATTTATGATTTAACAATGAATTAAGTGTTTAGAAATTGTAGCAAAATATGTACAAAAATGAAAAACTTACACAAGTGCTAAATATTAAATACATGTGAATTTACATATACATATAAGAAAATAAATTGATGTACTTGTATAATAATGATATTTGAAAATATATCAATGATTTCTTTTGATATTTGTCTCAGGTTACCAATTTGATTTCTGACCTACATATACATATCTATAGGTATAGGTATATGTATATACATATATGCATATTGTTTGATCTATACCCTATATAAATATATATGTAAGTATGCGTATAAGAGTCAATCAGATAATAACTACATACGTATATAAGGAAGATATCAAATAGTACAAATATATACATGTACATGTACACATATACGTCTATGTGTACGTTAGATCTACACATGGGTGTAGACTTGTATGTCTATGTCTAAGTCTACAACATATACGTCTATATGTACACATCTATACATATTCACTTACACGTATACAAACGTAAGGTTTATGTACACATATGTATTTGTATATCCATATGTATATGTATTGATAAAATGGGTTACTATTTGATTTTTTCCTTACATATATACACATATACACATACACATATACATATATCTACATGTGTACACACACACATATGCATATATGTATTTGTGCATATACATATATACACCTATATATCTTTATGTTGAGTACGGATTTTATTGGGAATCACTCAGGCTATTTCGAGATCAAAAATTATTGGGAATATTTAAGGATCTTTATTCATATACTTTATACTAACTCGTTTTCTTTTGAAGAACATATTGTAAAGTTTGATTTAATTACACTGGACGAATACTACAATACGACATATGATTTACTAACTTGTGTGGTATATAGTCCTCTTAATTATTCAACGCATGTATAGGTTGTTAGATTGCTGCCAACTCGACTAAAGACTAGGTCTCAATAGTTGGAAGGCATTTGAGCTCCATGAAGTCGAAGTCTATCAAAACGGTCGCAAGAGAGGGACAATGGAAGGGATACCTATTAGCTAAAATATAAGAATATCAGTTAGATAACCATTGTAGTTATATGTATATAGAGAATCAACGAAGGATCGAATAGGACATGATTCACTTCTGCTCTTTACCGCAAACTCTCCTTAATTCTTACTTTGAAGTGATTGTAGCACTTTAGTTTTCGATCGTTTCAAGTTTTTCACTTGTAATTTTTGTTTATTAGTAAGAAAGCAAGGCATAGTGACTATTGTTGCCTCCTGAGGTTTTATGTTGGCAATCCTAAAGGATTAAGGGCTTCTCCTCATACAAATATCGTATGTTCTATTTGTTTACTTTCGTTCACATATTCATTATTCCTAGGAGTCCCTGGGGATAATTTCCTTAAAATATACGAACAAGCCTATTTTCAAAATCACAAAGCACGAACTCTCACTTAATTATTTCGGTTTTGATAAACAACTTTCTTCAAAAACTGTTTGTAGAAATGAATTCACAATCCAAGTCAACTTTTGTTTTGCCTCCAGTCTCTACTTCCGTGTCAAGCTTACCTTCACATACTCTCTTATTCTCACAAAATAAGCCCAAGAATACTAGAAAGAGGATGAACTTTGTTACTTAGAGTGTTCTTGCAATCAGGATGACTAATATGATGCCATTAATTGTTTCTAGTGATGATATTCTTAAGATGTTTCAATATGTTAGGCAACAAATGATGGAACAAATGATGAACCAAAGGCTGCTCAAGAAAATGGAGACTCTGAAGGCTGAGAAGAATAAGCAAATAGAATGCCAAATCCATTGGCATATAGGATTCTTTATTTTGGAACATTGAGAATGTCCTGAACTCATTCCAGAATTTCATACCAATGCAACCCAATCTTGGGAATCCTATGGGATCCAAGATCTGAGAATATTCAGGGATCCCACCAATATTTCGGGATCGTCATTACATACTCCTATTATGGGTAATATTAATAAGTTATCATTAATTGATACTTCTAACTATAGTTCTGTGTAGGAAATAAGAATGACTCCCCAAATAGCCAAGTAGACACAAAAGCTCAAGGATATGATCTTAAATGTTATAGGAGTTAGAAGCCTATCACAAAAGTGTCTTCTATAACCCACATGATCCCCAGGTTTGCTCCTCCTATACGTGTAACCAAAATCCCCAAAAGATTTCGAACTCCTAACATGAAGTTGTATGACATAATGACTAATCCTAAAGAACATGTTGCACAATAAAGAGAAAGGAAGGAGACCAACCCCATTCCAGTACACTTAAAATAAGCATGTTTTTTGGCTTTAGATTTACTTTGATAGGAGCAATTTGAAATGGATGATAAATGTTCCTCCATACTTTATTACTTCATTTCCTCATCTACTTAACATATTTAATAATCAGTTTCATGAAGCAAAATTTTTGAACGGTAGACTAGTGAACTTTTTAGGATAACCCAAAATCCTAAGGAATCCCTTAGGAACTATGTTAATAAATTCGACATAGAATATCACGAACGTTGATATGGCCACAACTGTTCAAGTGTTAAAATTGGGATTTGTGACAGTTGCATACGAGAATTTACGTCATCTATGACGTGAGCACATTTGATCGTTCTAGAAATCCACGTTGATTTAACAATCGTGATTATTACAGGTTGATAGTAGGTGAGAAATGATGAACGTAGGTGAAAACCGTGCTCAAAACGGAGTCCTGGATTGCCCGAAATTGAAAAACGAAGAAAAATTTCTAAGTATTGGTCGAATGGGCTCATCGCGGTACGCGGAGGTGGGCTTGAGGGATATTAGATTGTGTACTAAACTAAACTGTAATGTTGATGTATTTACGAAACCCTTGTAATATATTTATTTTAAGTGAATCTGTGTGCTGTGATATCGGTTCAAGTAAGTCACACCTCATCTATGAGACATCACCACTATGCTTCCGCAACCATATCAGAGTATATAGTGACATCATCACATGTGACGAGAGGTGGGGGTGTGACAGGGTGGTATCAGATCCACAGGTTATAGAGAATTAGGTTGACTTAGAGACCTAGACTATAACCATAGGCTTGTATAGTTACACAGAGAGCACCGAACATGTCTAACGAACAAAACTTGTTTTGAATTAAGCTAGCATAATCAGGTGGTACGAATCTTAGTTATGAGTGGCCAGCATAACTGAAATCCGCAACACGTGTGCATTCTAGTTTGATTTAATTCAAGCAGAACATGAATAACTAAAGGAACGAATAGTTGCGTAAGGATAGGGAAACGTCGGATATCATGTGTATGTTGAATGTTATTATTCAATATTTTTTTCATGGTACTGATTCGAGTATTCTGTTTATACAGCGATGGCAGACCAAGGGGAGAGATATATCTATCAGCGGTTTCCTTACGTGATACTAGACGATACACCGAGCTCGAGTTCGGGTTCTGACTCCGATCCGTCGGAGGCATCTGCAGCTGCTTCTCAGGCTGATATACCATTGCCACAGACACCACCAGCACCAGTACCGGCACCAGTACCAGTACCCGTACCAGCACCTGTACCAGCACCTATGCCATCTCCACCGAGAGCCCCAGCGTGGGATGGACTCAGACGGATGCGAGGTCAAGCTCGCAAGACGACAGGTCTTCCTCCTAGACGTCAGATGGCGCCTAGAGATGAGCCTGAAACCATACACAAGGTAGGAGAGTCTTCACAACAGGCGGAGTTTAGGGCGCAGCTTCGCCAGGTGATTCTAGATCTTCAGGGGACTCGACTAGAGTTACAGGAGTCTCGTGCTACTGTGGAGGACACACGTACTACCGTGTTGGGGATACTCACCTCCCATTTGATGTTAATGGAGCAGGTGAACGCACTGGATGCTGGCACGCAAGCTTGGCGGGCTATGATCGAGGAAAGGATGAGGAGAACAGTGATTCATGTGATGATAGCTGCATTTTGGCAGCGAGTGATGGTGATGAGAGGAGTGGTGATAGGAGTATTCGAGATGATGAGCCTAGAAGCTAGGCTACTATGTGTGGCTATAGTGTTGGTCATTATAGCTATGATGTTGGATGGTTTGTGGTATTTCATGCGATGAGGGGTGATTGAGGACTGAGCAGTTGTGATCTTATTATACATATCATGTGATATAGGTTGATCAGTAGTTGTGAGTACGGGATATTTTGGGTGTATACAGATCCCGAGTTTGTGAAATGTAGGGTATGATTGTTGTTGGTTTGGGGTATCATGACTGTTGGTTGTATCAAAACTTTTATGTATAAAACTATGGTAATGCTAATAAACTGGTTGTGTTGTGTATTTATCTGTGTAATGAGTGATGGGTGTGTTGTGTATGACTTGTGTGTTAATATCAAACTTATATAACCCATTTACTAGATAACGAAAAAGAGCTGTGAGAACATTCATGTGTGGCAACATATCAAAGTCCCTTGTGGCAACATATCAAAGTCCCTCGTGGCATCATATCAAAGCCCTGTGTGGCAACCTTTCAATTGCCTGTGTGACAACGTTTCAATTGTCTGTGTGACAACGTTTCAATTGTCTGTGTGGCAACATTTCAAAGTCCTGTGTGGCAACGTTTCAAGGTCCTGAGTGATCATATATCAAAAACATGGTTAATAACATATCTAAGTCGTAGTACTGTGAGCTGTAAAATATTTTAACATGTTTTTGAATTAACAGGACTGAGTATAACTACAAATATCTGTATGATCTGTGTGTATCGAGAACATGTCCTGACTAAAGTCATGTAGTTATACAGTATTCTTTATAATCACATTTCAATATAAATTTTCAGTGTAACTGAATAAGATTGAATTTATGTGATGGAACGGGTTATATTTTTAATGTTCTTAAACTAACCGGAGTTTTTCTGCATGTTAGCAGAATAATGGCTCCCAAACGAGGTCGACCGGCTAAGAGATCTATCAAGAACATTACTAACCCGGAGCCGAATCAAGTTCCACCAGTAGATACTGAATCAAATCCAAATCCACAGGTGAATTTGGAAACAAATACTGTTCCACCCGTGAACCCGGGAGTAAACTCTGTTCCACCTGCTGGTGCAGGTGGATCCGAATCAAACGAAGCAATGATAGCACGGATAGTGCGAGAACAGCTATCTGCTTGTGGTGTTTTGATACCAATTCAACCTTATATTACTTCGGGTTCTGGTGGGGACCACAATCACGCCGAACGTAATGCTACTGATGGCAACGCGGAAACTCATAGAACCACTGGCACAACTACAACTGCTCCTGATCCACCACGACAGGGATGTACTTATAAGTATTTTGCTTCCTGTAATCCTCCTACTTTCGCTGGTACTGAAGGAGCGGCTGGATTGCTAAGGTGGATCGAGGAAATGGAAACGAAACTTAAAATCAGCCAGTGTTTAGAGGAGCATAAGGTGTCTTATGCTGCCTGTTCGTTTAAAGAATCAGCTTTGACCTGGTGGAATACCCAGACAAGAACATTGGGCTCAGCTACAATCGACTCAATGGGCTGGAACGAATTTAAAACTCTGATTAGATCAGAGTACTGCCCACTCACTGAGATTCAAAAGCTCCAGGAGGAATTCTGGAATCATTCAATGATCGGGGCTGATTGCTTAGCGTACACTCATCGTTTCCACGAACTTACTTGTTTACTTCCCGATATGATTCCTACAGAGGCAGCATTGATCGAGAAGTACATTAAGGGTTTGATTCCCCAGATTCGGGGAATGGTGACTGCAGCTGAACCCACAACCCTCAAACGTGCAATTCTGTTAACCACTAATCTTACCGATGAGGCGGTAAGGAGTGGTACGTTGGTAACAAAAACTCAGACGGCCGTGGGCCGTAGTGATGTCGGTACCTCTAATGTTTTCAAAGGTACCAAACGAAAGTGGTTTGGCAAAACAAAGGCGAGAGCTCCGGCTGAAATCAACCAGAGCAAGGCAACTGTGAAAAATTTTGGTGCTATTATTTCTGAGAAGAAAGGTTACACTGGAAAGGCACCCAAATATACTCGGTGTTCATTTCATCATACTGGACCATGTCCTACTTGTGCCAACTGTAATAGAGTTGGGCACTACACCAAGTATTGTAACTTGCCTGCTCGCCAACCGAATCAAGCACCCCGACAAACCATTCAAACGAATTGGTCATGTTACAAATGCGGGAGTCCTGATCACTTGATCAGAAACTATCCAAACAATAATAACACTAATCCGGGAAATGAAGCTAGAGGTAGAGCTTTCCAGATTGGTGCGACCGAGGCAAGACATGATGCAAATATTGTCACTGGTACGTTTCTTCTTAATAATCTATACGCATCAGTTCTGTTTGATACAGGATCAGATAAGAGCTTTATCTCTCCTGAATTTGCATCATTAATTTCATTGCCTACGGTAGACCTAGAAACTCCTTATGTTATTGAACTTGCTAATGGCAAGTTAATCAAAACTAACAGTGTTATTCAAGGATGTTTCTTGAATCTGAATGATCATCTTTTCAATATCAATTTACTTCCTATTGAGCTTGGGAGCTTTGATGTCGTTGTCGGTATGGACTGGCTTTCTGATAACCAAGCGGAAGTTGTGTGTCAAAACAAGATGATCCGTATTCCATTACCTAATGGTAATACACTGATAGTTCAAGGAGAACGAGCTGGTAGAAAACTTGGTATTATATCTTGTATGCGAGCTCAGAAATTCTTAAGGAAAGGTTGTTATGCTTTTCTGGCACACGTGACTGAGCACAATTCTTCACCCAAAAAAATCACAAACATCCCAGTAGTCAAAGATTTTCCTGAAGTATTTCCTGAGGATATCTCAGGATTACCCCCAGTAAGACAAGTTGAATTTCGGATTGACTTGATTCCAGGTGCAGCACCTATTGCTAAAGCCCCGTATCGGCTTGCACCATCCGAAATGCAAGAACTTCCAGGTCAATTGCAAGAACTTTTAGACAAAGGTTTTATCAGACCTAGTTTCTCACCATGGGGAGCACCAATTCTTTTTGTGAAAAAGAAGGATGGTTCATTCAGAATGTGCATTGACTATCGGGAACTCAATAAACTGACAATCAAAAACCGTTATCCACTACCTCGTATCGATGACCTGTTTGATCAACTACAAGGTGCTACTTACTTCTCAAAAATTGATTTAAGATCCGGATACCATCAGTTGCGTATACATGATGATGACGTTCCAAAAACTGCTTTCCGAACCCGATACGGACATTACGAGTTTTTAGTAATGCCGTTTGGTTTAACAAATGCACCAGCAGTTTTCATGGATCTGATGAATCGGGTATGTAGACCTTATCTGGATAAATTTGTGATTGTGTTTATTGATGATATTCTCATTTATTCTTGGAACCAACATGAACACGCTCAACACTTGAAATTAATCCTAGAACTTTTGGCACGTGAAAATTATATGCCAAGTTCTCCAAGTGTGAGTTCTGGTTACGAGAAGTTCAATTTCTTGGTCATGTAGTGAATCAAAACGGTATTCAAGTGGATCCCAGTAAGATTCAAGCGGTGAAACAGTGGGAGACCCCACGAACCCCGACTGAAATACGTCAATTTTTGGGGTTGGCAGGTTATTATCGCCGGTTTATCAAGAACTTTTCAAAGATAGTCTTGCCACTGACCACCTTGACACAGAAAAATCAACCGTTTATATGGGATTCTCAACAGGAGGAGGCGTTCCAACTGTTGAAACACAAACTCTGTAACGCAGCTATCTTGACATTACCGGAAGGTACTGATAATTTCACAGTATATTGTGATGCTTCTCGTCAAGGTCTAGGGTGTGTGTTAATGCAAAACGATAAAGTGATTGCCTACGCTTCTCGACAATTGAAGGTACACGAGAGGAACTATACCACTCATGATCTAGAACTTGGTGCAGTGGTGTTTGCACTCAAGATCTGGAGACATTATCTATACGGAACCAAGTGTTTGATATACACTAATCACAAAAGTCTCCAACATATTCTAGATCAGAAAATGCTGAATATGCGACAAAGGCGTTGGGTTGAACTGTTGAACGATTACGACTGTGAGATTCGTTATCACCCAGGCAAAGCAAATGTCGTAGCTGATGCTTTAAGTCGCAAGGTATGACTATTCAAACCAGTCTGATTCCTTAGATCAAAGAAGCTCAGCAACAAGCTTTACAAGCAACAAACTATTCTGCTGAGGGACTGAGAGGATTAGACAAGAAACTCGAAACGAAAGCTGATGGAGTTTTGTATTTCAAAAACCGAATGTGGATTCCTTTCTGCGGTAACTCTAGGACAATTATCTTGGATGAGGCGCACAAATCCAGGTATTCTATTCATCCAGGTGCTGATAAAATGTATAAAGATCTGAAAGATATTTATTGGTGGCCTGGAATGAAGAAACAAATAGCTGAATACGTGGATCAATGTTTAACATGTCTCAAAGTTAAGGCTGAACATCAACGACCTTCTGGGTTATTACAACAACCTGAGATTCCCATGTGGAATTGGGATCAGATCTCTATGGATTTCATCACTAAATTACCCAGAACATCACGTAATCACGACTCTATATGGGTTATCGTTGATCGCCTTACTAAATCTGCGCATTTCTTACCCATCCGAGAGGATTATTCTATGGATCGACTCGCTAAACTCTATGTTAATGAGATTGTATCTCGACACGGAGTACCAATCTCTATCATTTCTGACAGAGATAGTCGATTTATGTCACGATTTTGGCAAACTCTTCAGAATGCTCTGGGCACGCAAATCAATATGAGCACAGCTTATCATCCACAAACCGATGGACAGACTGAACGAACAAATCAAATTCTTGAAGACATGCTCAGAAGCTGTGTGATTGATTTTGGAGGTAGCTGGGATATTCATCTTCCACTTGTTGAATTCTCATACAATAACAGCTACCATACCAGTATTCAATGCGCTCCATTTGAAGCACTTTATGGACGCAAGTGTAGATCACCTATCTGTTGGTCAGAGGTCGGTGAAAGTCAAATCATAGGCCCAGAATTCATTCAGGAAACAACTGATAAGATCACACTCATTCAGGAACGAATCAAAGTTGCTCGCGATCGTCAAAAGAGTTATGCTGATAATCGTCGTCGACCGTTAGAATTCCAAGTAGGTGATCGGGTTATGTTGAAAGTGTCACCTTGGAAAGGCATTTTCAGATTCGGAAAGAGAGGTAAACTTTCACCAAGATTTGTAGGGCCATTCAAAATTCTTGAATGAATTGGATCAGTAGCCTACAAACTTGAATTACCTCATGAACTTAGTAACATTCATGATGTTTTTCATGTATCCAATCTAAAGAAGTGCCTTACTGATGAATCATTGATCGTACCTCTAGAAGAAATTCATATTGATGAAAAAATTCAGTTCAGTGAAGAACCAGTAGAGGTAATGGATCGAGAAATGAAAGTGCTGAAACGTAGTCGCATACCAATCGTTAAAGTGCGATGGAACTCGCAACGTGGACCCGAATATACTTGGGAACGTGAAGATCAAATTAAATCAAAGTACCCACATCTATTCTCATAAACGATTGTCATAATATAAGTCTTCACTAAATTTCGGGACGAAATTTCTCTAACAGGAGGAGACTGTGACAGTTGCATACGAGAATTTACGTCATCAATGACGTGAGCACATTTGATCGTTCTAGAAATCCACGTTGATTTAACAATCGTGATTATTACAGGTTGATAGCAGGTGAGAAATGATGAATGTAGGCGAAAACCGTGCTCAAAACGGAGTCCTGGATTGCCCGAAATTGAAAAACGAAGAAAAATTTCTAAGTATTGGTCGAATGGGCTCATCGCGGTACGCGGAGGTGGGCTTGAGGGCCCTCCGCGGTACGCGATGAATGTAAAATATCAAAGATTCCCGAAAAGCTTCGCGATATGCGAAGCCCAAATTAGCTCCCCGCCGCGGTACGCGACGGGTATGGCGGTGCAGTGATCTGATCCTTTTATCAGATTTTCATGTAGAATATGATTATTCTTCTTCTTCTCGAATTTCTTCGACCATCAGACGAAAATTCCGGCCAAACAACCTTCACATCATCATTTTGAAGCCCTCTGAACGCAAGGAACGCACCAGGGATCATATCTACAAGATCTGATCGCTGTTTTGAAGCCAGATATCCGTCAGATTAGGTAATGATCTGTTTAAACCTTCTGGTTTGGTTTTGATTGATTAGATCTTGATTTTGAACGTAATGGAATAGTTAGGATTGTTGATTATTGCCTAGATGATGGCTAGGATTGATTATAAACAAAGAACACGAAGTTTTAACGGTTAAATCCTTGTTTTGATCCGTTGTAATGCCCAATTTGCATGAGACCATACCCATGATTATAATGGTTTAATCCATTTGATTATAACAATGTAGGTGATTAGTTGGGTTAATCCTTGAAATGCAAGGTTAAATCCAAGTGTTTCAAACTAATCACGATCATTAACATACTCATTGGAACGATTATCTGATGTTTATAATAACAGTCAGATTAGTATGTTAAACTTGGTTATTACACCTATTCTGATGTTATATTGTGATATTTCATGATATTTGGGTAATCAATAACAAGGATTGATCATTCCTAAGCCATTAAATTATCTAGAAACTGTTACAGTATCATAATCAACAACATTAACTATTTGATTAATCTGAGATTATTCTGATTAATCAAGAATGTCATCAACCTTGTATTAGGAATCTAACACAATGTAGGTTCCTACATTATCATACACTGTATGATATAATGCTAAATTAAGCAATTAAATACTTAATATCGGTTTGATGACTTTCAAGACAATGTCTTTGACATTGAACGTTCAGAAAGATCTAATCTGTAAACTAGAACATAAATAATTCATTAAAAATAACTAAATGCAGAATCACCCTTTATTATCAGTTGGGAGATATTCTGCTACCTGTATATCATCAGGTGAGTCTCGTACAACCCCTTTTCTTTTTACTGTCTTACAAACATTGAGGTAACTCTGCAAACTGTTTTCTCCACATATGATATGCATCACTGATATCTGTGTGATTTCATGTGACTTTTGTGTGATTTCATGGGATTTTGTCGTTAGTAACTCTATCACAGTATCAAAAGTCCTCATCTCTTGAATTGTATCTAGTGAACCCATGTGGGGCCGAACAGGAACCATTGATAGTACTATTGGCTGACAACCCATTTGCTGGGAGGATTGCATCTCCCCTTGTGTGAATGTTTGGTACCTGTTTCCAAAACACTTTCTTAGTGTTAGTGATAGACATTAAGATAATGAGGCATTAAGATATTTACCGACGGGTAGTATCTTCGTGAATGAACAACAGTCCGAAAGGAACTAGATACGGGTCCCATGGTTATCCAGAACTGAACTTTTTGTGAACATACTTATCATATCATATTGTTCTAACTGAACTGTCGAACTCACCAGCTTCGTGCTGACGTTTTAAATTCAACATTTTGCAGGGCAACAGTGACGACACGGTGAGGATGCACATCACACTTTTGTAATTAAGGGATATTAGATTGTGTACTAAACTAAACTGTAATGTTGATGTATTTACGAAACCCTTGTAATATATTTATTTTAAGTGAATCTGTGTGCTGTGATATCGGTTCAAGTAAGTCACACCTCATCTATAAGACATCACCACTATGCTTCCGCAACCATATCAGAGTATATAGTGACATCATCACAGGTGACGAGAGGTGGGGGTGTGACAGGATTACTTTGAGCCTCTCCATTTTACAAAGATTTCCTAATGAATCCATGAAGAAACATGGACGAAGTAAGGAACCACGCCTTCAGGTTCATTAGACATGAATATGATACAGAAATTCAAAGAAGAATTACCTTACCCTCTTCTAGTGATCAAGAAAAACGTAACATTAGATTCACCATTCAATAAGCCTTTCAAGTCTAGACCTTACTACAAACCAAAGAATCACAAAATTATTTAATAATTACAGGTTAATAGGAAGATTAACTTGGTGTATGATGGTGGAAGTGTTGGTTTAATTGGATGATCTTTGTGTATATTAACTTGGGTAATATATACAAAGATCAAACATGAGAGAGTTTTTCTTAATTGAACTTTTTTAGAATAGATTCTACATCTTTTGTTTACTATAACTTGAACTCTCAACCTCATGGTGAGAGACCTTACTAATAGGGGTGTTTACGAGCCGAGCTAAGACGAGCAAGGAGCAAGCTCGGACTTGGCTCAGATTTAAAGCAAGCCTGGCTCGACTTGGTTCAGATTGTAAACCTACCCTAAAATCTTGGCTCAGAATCGGCTTGTTTTTAACCAAGCCAACTCGGCTCGGTTAGTTTTTGGCTCGGTTTTTACATAATTTAGATTTTAGGATGTGAGTTTCTGACTTGTGAGCTCCAGATCACGTTTTTATTATTATTATTATTATTATTATTATTATTATTATTATTATTATTATTATTATTATTATTATTATTATTATTATTATTTCTTTAACATGATTACAAATATGACACTAAAGTATTGTTATTATTAAAAGCAACCCTATATTTTCATATTTTGGTATAGCATGTTGTACAAACAAGTCGAGCCTACAAGACATGGTAGCATTGGTTCAGACTCGGCTTGGATACAAAACGAGCAGGCTCGGTTCGGCTATTTCTTTTATCGAACACTTGTTTTTATATTTCTTTTATCGAACACTTGTTTTTTAAATTTATGTATGATATAGATTTATATTTATGTATGATATAAATAATGGCAAATCTTTGTGCTTCTACTATCAAAATAAAGCAATGTCTATACTCTAAACTATTTTTTTTTTGTTTGGCAAGAACTTTAGTTACAAAATTTCTCTAACTGGATTACGTGAATGTTGCATTTGCAGAGTGATTCAGACATGATCTTGGCTGATGATAATTTTGCTACTATTGTTGCAATAAAAACTTCTTGCTTGTCAATTTGTCCAATGCATTAACTTTTATAATAATATACAAAGATTTTTGAGTTATTTTTCCAATGTGGGTCCTACAGATTGTTGTAGAGGATAGAGATATACACAATAACACAAATCAGTTCATAAGATGCATGATTTCTTCAAACATAAGAGAAGTAGTTTGCAACTTTGTTGTAGTTGAATACCTGCCATCCTTGTTCTTATAAGCTTGCTTCTAATCCCTCTACTTTGGTAATACAACATTACAAGGATTACTCTTATTTTTGTATATCTCAAAGTGGGAATTTGAAAAGCTATAAAAAACTAAGGAGAGTGCTTATACATGCTATATCAGTCATTAAATAAAAAATTTTCTTAAAAATGCAAGTTAAGAGAACCTTTTTGTTTTGAAATTTTAATTACTAGGCATTATTGATATGTCGACCATATTCCAACATTTTTCTTTTAATTTGAACTTGAAAAGTTTTTTTTTATAAAAAGAAATATAAGTGACGTCATTTTTTAGAGTACTTTCATGGTAAATCAAGAAGGAAAAAAATGATAATTCTAAATCTAGGCTGGATAGACACATACCAAGAATAAAAGTCTTATGACATGATTAACCAATGCAACTTCTATGGGTAAATTTGGTTACAAATGGATTACCTGCTATAATTATTGGTTTCAAGAAGCAAGATTCAGATGTGGCTCAAACTATAAAAAGTGGTTAATATTTTAGGACATACGTCATATCTTACTCTATGATATGGTAAGGCCTTAGAAAATGAAGGTTCACATTTGAGATTATGGAAGATTTCCAGCCTTTGCATATATTTAATCTACGTGTAATTATTGATACCTTTTCTTTAACCCCTGCTTAGAAGCTTGTTTATTTTCTTAATCAGGTTCCTTGATGATTTTTATGTTTTAAGGTATATATTGAAAGTGATTTTGGGTACACAACGTTATCAATTTCAAGTTTAAAGGATACTTTTGCGTTTTCATTTACAATATGATTAATTTTTTTGCAAAACCTTATTCAAATCAAAATTACCTTTTTTTTAAACTAACTTGTCTTGACCCGTTATATTGATAAGTAATAGCGGGCTTGAATGGTGCGTTTGTTTGTATAAAATTGTTCTTTCGAATATTTTGATTTTATTACGAATTACGGATTACTGATATAGATCACTTGATTTTAAAAGTTATGATGCATTTTCCATCTAAATTCTATTACCAATTCTAATTTGAGGTGTTTATTTACTAATCTAGTTGTTGATAAGTGGTGGCACATTTACCGTTTAATGGTTTTGTATGTTTGTATAAAACTTGTCTTTGGAACTGTTTTTATTTAATTATGAATTTACTGATCTTCATCATTTGATTTGTTTTAATGTTGACGCATTTTTGTTGTCTAGATTATATTGCTAAAGTAAATTTTGCAGAGTTTTGTTTGTTTTGTATGGAAGACTGATATTGGCAAGTAAAGGCGATCCAAAATATGTTTTTTTTTTTTTTTTTTTTGTGTAAAGAGTGTTTCTTTGAATATTTTGAGGAGTAATGAATTTAACTTTATATTTTACAATAAATGTATATGTAGATTGAAGAAATGACTGAAGCTGTCAAGATTGGATCAGTTGTTTCAGACTCTGTAATGAGGAAGCAAAAGAGGAATGAAGAATGGATTCTTGCAAAGAAGCAAGAGGCTGAAGAGTTGAAGAAGAAAATGCTGCCAACAAGAAGTTGATCTTCAATAGGGCTGAGTATTGCTAGGAGTATGAAGCTCATCTATCATCATATTATTGACAATTTATAGGATGGAAATAATAAATGAGTTAAAGTAGTTGTAAGTTGACTTTTAGTCACTAGAAAACTAGACATTTATTTATATGACACGTTCTAACCCAGTTCAAATTGATTATTTTTAGATGACTCGTTCTGACCCAAAATCATTTTCTGTCAAAACTCATTCTACCAAAAATTCCTTTTTTTTTAAAATAAACCAAAACCCCTTCTGACCTTCTAATTAACCCGACCGGACCTGTCCATTTTTCCAGGCTAAGCCTAGACTGTGAATTAGTGATTTCTTAGTAATAACTTTTTAAAACTAGAGTGTTACAGTTATCGATTTGAAAATGAGTTGACGTCGTCACGTCGCCCGTGTTTGTAGCTAGTGTATATATAAGTCTAAAGAAATCAAGACAAATTTGAAAAGATCATTTTATGAAAGTAATTGTGATGGTTTGGGTAATTTCATGTAGTTTAGATGTGTAATTGTGCATTGTTATGAAGTAATTACATGGAATATGGTGATTGGTTGCGTGTTTTGGTGATTTTCAGGTTTTCGGGTGAAAATATGGATGTTGAAAGTCCAAAATAGCAGAAAATGAAGATTTCCTTGAAGTGGCGTATCAAATCGGCATATTGATGGCATATCACAAAGGATTTGGGAACCGGAAGCCATGGACAGCGTATCATAGGCTGGGCCTGACGTATGATACGCCAGGTGCCCTTAAAACTCATAATTTTTCCATCTTGCCACCTATTTAAGCCCAAAATACTAGGGTTTCGAGTTATCTTCGATTTTGACGACTTTTCCAGGTGCTAAGGGACTTCCAAGGCTTAGAGAATCACCAATTAACCATTCCAAACACATCAGAGACTCCCGAATTGATGCTAGAACGTGCTAGAATGCGGATGCAAGGCTAAATCCTTTGAGATCATGCCCGGGAGAACGGTTAGCTAGGGTTTAGTGTTTTTGTGGTTTTCATTGTAATGGAACATTGTTAGGTTTAAGGATCTTTAAATGTTTATATGTTTTGATTCGTAAGAGATTTAATGATTTGATTTTTATGGTTAATCTAAGTATTCATCATTTTTCAGTCGACATTGTAAAACATTGAATCTTAGTTTGAGTTTCCTTTCAAATTGGTAATTGCAATTGCGGTGTTAGGTTTAACATTAGTTAGTTTTCATCAATTAATTCATAAAATCGACATTTCAAGTTACAATTGTCCATTCATGCGAATTGTAAGTAAGTCATGTCTATGTGACTTTCCTAAAGATTCAAACCATAAAGATACTTAATTCCTTTTCTAAACCAAAACCCGGGTGTGATTCCTTTCCTTAATTGAATTACAAATCGTTTAGTTTTCGTTTTTTCTTAACTACAAAGTGATTTTCCTAATGGACTTTAAACAACCTTCAACTCAAGTTTACATTTTTCTGTTTCAGTTAAGTTAGGTTATAAATCAAGTAACATTCACACCATCCACATAAACTCTTCGGGGTTCGACACCCTACTAGTTAAGGTAGCTAGGAGCACACATTCTAACTCTTACTTGATTGGTACATCGACGTCGCTCAAATTTTGGCGCCGTTGCCGGGGAGTTAGTGCGCTTGGTGTTTGTTAAGTGATTTATTAGGTTTTTGCTGTAGTTTTGATTTCTTATCTTTGCTTTGTTACATGAGGCTTGTTAGTGTGCAAGTAACAGGTTGATTGCATGCATACTCGGTTTTCAGGACGGGAATCACCATTGGCATTTGATCCAGAGATCAAGAAAACCGCAAGGATAAATCGGGCAATACAAAGGTTGGATAGGATAGTCACTCCAGGTTCAAGGAATACAAATCAAACCGAGGAGAGCTCAAATCAGTTAGTTGCTATAGCTGTTCCAAACAACCAAAACCCACCACCACCACCACCGATTCCACCACACAACCAATTTGTCCACATTCCCCCACCGAATCAAAATCCAAATAGCATCCCACCAAATCCATTCTACAAAAACAACCCTCCACCAAATGTACCACCTAATGCTATGCCTAACCTTAGGATGGCACAAAACCCGTTGTACAACAATCCAAATCAAGGAGCAAATCAAGGGAACAACTTTAATGAGGATGAGCATGTCTCGGGTGGTGGAAGCAACTCAGGAGAACATCGGACTTTGCATGATGATTTGAATGAGGAGGAAGCCAACAATAATTACCCACCCCATGGGAATTATCATGAGGACAATTGGCAGCCACAAGGCCCACCAAATAATCAGAATTATTACAATCATGGGCAAGGTGGATGGAATGGACCGGGAGGGTGGAATAGGCAACACCTATGAACAATTATAATGGAAGATGGGGTTATAGCAATTACAACAGCCCCAGTCAAGGATGGCATCATAGGGCCCCCGTTCAAGGAGTCTATAGTCACTTTAGGCCGACGGTGACTCAAAACCCTTCTCCCATTGTACCTCCACTGCTGAGAGGCAGGTCTTTTGAGATAAGGCCCCAGTTTGGGTATCATTCCTAAGTTTAGAGGGATAGCAATTGAAGAACCTTACATCCATCTATCTGAATTTGGTGCAATATGCAGCACCATTGGTGGCCAAGGATTCACACCAGACGAAGTTAAACTCAACCTTTTCCAATTCTCCTTAAAGGAAAGGGCCAAGCAGTGGTTTCATATACTACCCTCTGGTAGTATTTACACATGGGAGGAGATGCAGCAACTATTCTTGGATGAGTATTACCCCATGAGTAAGACTAGTGAAGCCCGGAATGCCATCCGATCATTCCAACAACAATCGGGTGAATTATTACATGAATCATTCACTTGATTCAAGGAGTTGCTGAGATTTTTCCCACATCACCAGATTCCCAAGCTGGAATTGATCAAGGCCTTCTATGATGGCTTAACACCAGAGGACTTGAAGTTTGTAAGTTCTAGTAGCAATGGAACTTTCTTGACAAACTTAGAAGATGATGATTGGGAATTGCTGGAAAGGCTAAGTAAGGGATCGAAAACTCAAGCTTTAGCAAGTAGGAAGGCCAAAAATGCCATAGGAAAACCAGGAGGAGAGTATGTGACAAAGCAGAGATTCCAGGCCTTAGAGAGATAAATAACAAGTTTCAACAGGAATTCAGGTAAGAATGGATCTAATGTTGCTAATGTTTTTGATGTTTGCAATTTTTGTGGTGATATAGGTCACTTGGAGCCGGATTGCATGATGAATATGGGCAGGAATGAGGAGGTGAACCAAGTACAAGGCTCATTTCAGAATGAAAAGAGACAGAATGACATGAACTCAAATACTTACCACCTGGGTTTGCGAAATCACCCTAATTTTAGATATTTAACTCATCTAACTAGTTGAATCCAAATTTTTAGGGTAGCAATCAACAAGGTGGGAGTCAAGGATCCTCTTATCATAATCGACAGCAGAATTACAATCAAGGCAACTACCAAAGAGGAAACTACAATCAAGGTGGACAAGGCAGTGGGCAAGGTGGATGTCAACAAGGAGCATTATCAAGGAAGTCAGAATCAATTCCAAGGAGGTCAACAAGGAAACAACATATCAATGGAAGATATCGCCAACCAAATCAACGAGTTAAGGTTGATGCTAACCGTAGTGGTGCAGAAACAAGAGCTCCAACAAAAGACAAATGAGTCACATGCTAAGCAATTAGGGCAATTGGCAGAGCAACTAGCAGCAAGAGATAAAGGGAAGCTGCCTAGTGACACCACTCTCAACCCTCAACACCAACCATCAGGATCAAAGAACAAGAATGCTCAGGTAAGTCATGTAACTACTTTAAGAAGTGGTAGGCTTTATGACAACAAGGTTGCCCTTCCACTACACTTGGTAGAAAGAGTGGTGGAAGAAGTGAATGAAAGTGAGGAGAGTGATAACGAACCAGAACTTGTTGCATTTGAGTCTAAAAAGAAAGTGTCTTTTCAAGAACCAATAGAAAAAGTTTAAAACTCGGATGTAGAAACATCCAAAGGAAAGGATGTGGAGGATAAAACCACCATTCCTTACCCTTCTGCCTTAAACTCTTCTCAAGCTAACATCAATAAAAGGGGCACACAACAAGATGAGATGTGGGAAATTTTTAAACAAGTTAAAATCAATTTACCCTTAATTGATGCAATTAAACAAGTTCCTGCATATGCTCGGTATTTGAAGGACATGTGCACTCAAAAACGGCACCATAAAATTCCTAAGAAACTTCATTTGACTGATAATGTGAGTGTTGTTTTTTCGGGTGCACTTCCACCAAAACTTCAAGATCCTGGAGCCCCTTTGATTTCAATACAAATTAGTGATTTTAAAATTAATAAGGCACTCCTTGATCTTGGAGCAAGTGTTAGTATCCTACCTGGAAGTTTATATGACCAATATGAGTTTGGACCTTTGCAAAAAGCCGAAACCACCGTGGTTCTAGCAGATTTGACACTTAAACTTCCACGTGGTATATTAACCGATGTCACTGTAAATGTGGAAGATTTTTACTATCCAGTTGATTTCTTCGTGCTAGATTATGCAGCTCCCACTAACCTAATGTCATATTAGGTAGACCATTTTTGAAAACCGCTCAATGTTTGATAAATTGCATGATGGGAACGGTGGATATGGCTTTTGGGAATAGGAGACTTAGGTTAAATGTGTTTTCCTATACATCTAACCCAATGGTCAATGATGAATGCTTTATGGCGGACATCATTGACGGGTTTCATTCTCATGAAAATGTGAAAGACACCACCGAGTTGTGTGTACTTTGTGACAGGACTGAATTTAAGAATGCTCAAAAGTTGTTGGAGGCAGAGAAAAGTTGTGAAGTATTGGCAATTCAAGAGGGCAAACCTATGTGGACACATCAAATTGAATGCCTACACGATTACATCGACACTCAATTGAAGCCCTCATTGGAAGTCCCACAAAAAGTGGAGTTGAAGGAACTACCCAATCACTTGAAGTATGCATTTTTGGGTGAAGATCACACACTACCGGTGATCATTGCAGTAAATTTAACTGAGAGCCAAGAACAAGAGTTTATGAAGGTGTTGAAAGAGAACAAAGTAGCTATTGGGTGGACCATAGCAGATTTGAAAGGCATTAGTCCGACGATTGTGATGCACAAAATCATAACTGATCAAGATGTCAACCCGGTGAAAGACACTCAAAGGAGACTGAATCCCAACATGAGAGAAGTGGTGAAGAAAAAAGTGTTGAAGTGGTTGGATGCAGGGATTATCTATCCCATCTTGGATAGCACATCGGTGAGTCCAACACAAACCGTACCCAAGAAGGCAGGAATTCAGACAGTCACTGATGAACATGGGGAACAGGTAGCCACATGACCTGTCACAGGATGGAGGGTATGCATTGATTACAGGAAGTTAAACACTGCTACCTCCAAGGATCACTTTCCTTTACCTTTCATTGATCAGATCATTGAGAAATTATTAGGTCAGGAATTTTATTGTTTTTTAGATGGATACTCTGGCTACAATTAGATTGAAATTCATCTAGATGACCAACAAAAGACCACATTCACATGCCCATATGGTACTTTCGCATTTAGGCGAATGTCATTTGGGTTGTGCAATGCCTAACCCACCTTTCAAAGGTGGATGATGAGTATCTTTTCAGATATGGTTGGGGAGTCCTTAGAAATTTTTATGGATGATTTTTCAATCTTTGGTCATTCCTTTGATGCATGCCTTACTCAACTAACTAAAGTTTTGAAAAGATGTTTCGAAACAAACTTAGTGCTAAGTTGGGAAAAGAGTGATGAAGAATCACATGATATAAATGAATCCTTTCCTGATGAACATTTATTAGCTGTTTCTAAACTACATTGGTTTGCTAACATTGAACTATTTGGCTGCAGGTGTATTACCGGAGCATTGGACCAAGAAGAAGAGACAACTATTTCAAGTTTAGGTAAAGTATTACATTTGGGATGAACCTGATCTCTTCAAGGTGGGCTCGGATCAGATAATGAGAAGATGTGTAACAAAAAAGGAAGTTCATTAAGTTTTAACCTTGACTCATGCATCTACATGCGGAGGACACTTTAGTGGTCAAAAGACGGGTCATCGGGTTTGGTCTTGTGGTTTATTTTGGCCTACTTTGTTTAGGGATGCTTCTATCTTTGCTAAACAATGCTTGAGATGCCAAAAACTTGGTAGCATCTCAAGACGGGATGAGATGCCCATGAAACCAATCCTTGTAGTTGACATATTTGATGTATGGGCAATTGATTTCATGGGACCATTCCCAAACTCCCATGGTAATTACTATGTTTTGATGGTCGTTGATTACGTATGTAAATGGATTGAAGCCATTGCCACCAAAACAAAAGACCATACCGTTGTGTGTAAAGTTGTGCAATCCAATATCTTTTCAAGATTTGGCATTCCCCATGTGATCATAAGTAATGGGGGATATCATTTCAAAAACTTTAACTTTTGCAAATTGCTCAAACGGTATGGCGTCAATCACCACATAGCCACACCTTGTAACCCACAAACAAGTGGTCAAGTGGAGGTTTCTAATAGGCAAATTAAAGAAATTTTACAAAAAACAGTTCGCTCGGATCGTAAGGATTGGTCCTTACGATTGAATGATGCATTATGGGCATACCGAACTGCTTTTAAGACCCCTATTGGAACCACACCTTACCATTTAGTTTATGGGAAGGGGTGTCACTTACTGGTGGAAGTTGCTCATTGTGTTTTATGGGTAGTGATAGCTGTTAATATGGATTTTGATGATGCAGGTAAGGAGAGGAAGTTGCAACTTTGTGAATTGGAGGAGCTGCGGAATGAAGCTTACGAATGTGCAGCTGCATACAAGGACAAGATGAAGCAAGTGCATGATGCAAAAATTTGAAACAAAGTGTTTGAACTCAATCAAAAGGTATGGATTTATAACTCTAAACTGAAATTTTTCCCAGGATAGTTGAAAAGCAAATGGTCGGGACCGTATATCATCACTCGAATCGAAAGCTTCGGTGACATAGAAATTGAGGACTTGAAAGACAAGAATTGTCACGTGGTGAATGGACATCGTCTCAAACCATACTTGGAAGCGAGTGTCATCAACAACGTGCAAATGGATTCGGTGAATTTCCTTGTAGATTCACCAACGCGTGCAATGGACTAAATCAGGTATGACCATGTCAGGCTAACGGAATTAAACTTAGCGCTTCGAGGAGGCAACCCGAGAACTTTTTGGGTATGTTAACTAGAAACCCTCACGAGACTTCACTCGTCCAACCGGGCTACCGGTGGGTTTAAAAGGCTTGTTGCATATGCTAAATGCAACCATCTACCCTACGAAAATGTGGTTCATAATTCTAATCATTCATTGCGGGTATTTTCATTGCGGGAAGACCATTTAAACCTTAACGCAAGGTGTTATTAAAAGCACCTCGGGGCGAGGCATTGAAAATCGGGGGGTTGGCAAATGTTACAATAAATGTGGCGTAGGAAATAGTTTTGCGTTAGTTTATTTTTTTTTAATTTTTTAAGTTGTAATTAATGTAGTTAATTTTCTTAAAAATTAGTTAGAATAATTTAAATTTAGCTATACTAATTTCCTCAAACATTTTTTTTTAAAAAAATAGGGGTACCGGCGTACCATACGCTGGTAGGGGTGTATGATACGCATGCTAACACAAAACCTCTGCCATACGCCGCATTTTGCACCTCCAATGCGCCACCCTCCAGCCTAGGTGGTGTATCATACGTCGGGATTGGCGTATGGTACACCGGGTACAACACAAACCCGGTTTTGACCCGTTTTTAGCCATTTTAACCCGTGTTTTTCACCCCCATGACCCGAATTTCGACCCATTATCACCAAATACGGGATCTCTCATCATTTCCACCCCATTCCCTTCAAAAATTTGACCTTCTTCTTCCTCCCACCTACCAAAAACACCCACCAAGCCCTAGATCACAACTCCTTTAATTCTACACCATTTCTTACAAACTTTATATGCATTTTGAATAATTTTTTGAGGGGAACAAGATTATCCACCCAGATTTTTGAGATTCCCTCTGATTTGTGAGATCTAGTGCGAAAATGTGATGAATTTTTTGGTTTATCTTGGGTTTCTTCTCATTCATTTCTACAAACTTCAATTCTCTCCTTAACAACAACAAGGTATTTTTTTCTCTTCCATTTCAATGAGTAGAATGTTAATTTGAGATGTGCATGCTTACATAGTTACTTTGATGCATTCATGGTGAAATGTAATATGCTTAGTCATTGTGTTCGGTTAAAACATGGAACTTTGCATGCCATTAGTAAGATGTAGTGAAATGTATCATGAATCATGAATGGAACTTGGTTGGGAAGCTTTGATGATGCTAATTAGGAAGGGAGTGATGCCTTAGAAAAAGTCATTACTGGGAAGAATGAACTTGGCAAGGTGTTCATTGGATAGGCTTGGGATGGGACTAATGTTATTAGAGAATTCATGATCTTAAGGATGAATAAGAAGTAAATGTGGGGATGGAGGGAACAATGGTTCCTTTTATTGAAGTCTTGAATTACATTATCTAAATGAACCATTGTAGTATATTGACTATGGCTTGTAATTGGCATGCAATCTATATGTTCATAAGTGTCATATTGTGTTGACATAGTTGATTTACCAATTACTTACTGCATTATGGTTAAATTGCAGGAAATGGGTCGTTCAAAAGATACAAGTTCTAAAGGCAAAGAGGTTGCATCATCCTCAAGATCATCGAAGAGACAAAGAACCGCGGAACAGGAGGAAGATTTGGATTATGAAATGGAAGATATGGACATGTATGATGAATATGAAGACTTGATGGTTGGGGAGCAACCACAATGGACGGAGAATGTTTAATTGACAAATTTTGACCCTGTATGGCAACCCATACTTTACAGGAAAAAGATGCAAGAGGTTACAAGCATTAAGAAAGTCATGGTGTGTGAAAGAGCAGTTCAGATAGAAGAGTTTAGAATCTTTGGGATGGTCCAGTGTTTTGAGAATCTTGGTTGAGAGGCTGCACTGAAGTTCAATAACAACAATTTGGATAATGTCTACATCAAGGAAATTGTGGAATGGATGGCAACACTAAGGCGAGAGGAAGGAAATAACCCACCACGGACAACTAGACTAATCGGGACAGTCAATGGGAAGGAAATGGTCCTTTCATTTGAGACCATGAACAAGATTTTGAAATCTGATACAAAGTCTCAAAGAGTATGTCTATCCAAAGAGGGAGCAGATTTTGGGGGAGTCAACTGCTGATGCGCATTGGAATGATATGGTAAGAGTCTTGTTTGCCAAGCCACCGGAGGCCATGGGTACCAAACTATTAAGAAGTGACTTGAAGGTCCTACCGAAGCTTCTATCTTTGATTTCGGGTTTCAATGTCATCCTAAGGCTAGATGACAAGTTGTTCATGAGGAATTTTGAGATTAGGGTACTGCATGCCCTAGTGACTGGTCAATCAAGGTTGTCATTCTGACACTTGGTGTTGTTGAATGTGTGGGAAAGTAGAGTGAGCAGAATGAGGTGTCTGTTACCCCATTGTCAGTTGTTATCCAGCTTTATGGTGAAGCAGAAAGTGGTTATCGCAGCATCTCAGTTTGAGAAGGTCTCACAAAGGTATTTTCGCTTTAATATGCTGGTGCGTTTGGTTGGATCTATAGGGAGAGACCAACCGAGTACGTGTTGATAGATGAAAACTCCGAGAGGCAATTGGTGGTGCCTAAAGAAGCGTGCAACAGATTGAAGAACATGAACCGGAAGGGGGAGAGCCGGAAGGAGAAGGGGGTTCTCAGCACTTATATGATTTACCCCCTTATTCTGAGCCCAATCTGTATGAGCGACCTGCAGGTTTTACACGATAGCCCGAGGACGCACGGGCCAACTGGGATAGGATAACGAGATGGCGAGAGGAGGATAAAGTCAACAGAGAGGTACAGAGGCGTTATAAGGATGAGCTAACGCGGGAACGCCGGGAGCAGGCTAAGCAAGCCGAGATTTATGCACGATCGGTTGGTTATAGGTTCGAAGTGTTTCGTAATGATTATTTTTTGTAGAAGGAGGCGGTGCACCAACGCACAGATTATCTGGCGGGCTACAACTATCAGATGCGACCGAGTCCAGTGGATTATGCGAGCCTACCTTCGTATGTGCAGGGAGAGCAACCCCCGCGGTACCCCCAACACTTCAACCCATCTCCATGGGTACCATATCAGCAGCAGGGAGAGCAGGGATCAAGCACTTCAAGGGGCGCATACCCCTTTAACATGCAGTCTCTCCAAGAGAGCTTAATGGGGAGATGGTTCGAGCCACCAATGCCTAGATCTCCTTACGATGACGATTTCCATAGGACTCACTGATCGCATTTGATCAGGTCCACGTGCTTCTATCCCTTAAACTTGTCTTGGTACCTAAACAATTGGTAACTTGGTATGGTGTAGGTGTTAAAAACTCTAGAACTGATTGTGTGATGATGGTTGCTCTAATGATGTATGAATGGGAAACGAATGTAGTATGGGATTTGTGACTTGGAGGTGACAATCTAATATTGATCTTATCACTTCAAAGCGTTCATGTCGACTGTGTTGCTGAAACATTTTCAGCAAATGCTGAATCATCTCAAATGCCTTCATGTGTTCCAGACTCTTTTGGAGATCTAGAATCAAGGAAGCAAGCATCAAGCAAGAAACCTTGATAGAATCATCTACATGTTTGCCATAGGCTTTACAGGTTGCACTCGTAGCATTCATAGGTAATTCTGAGATTGGTGTCTCAAGGACCTACAACTTGTTATCAGCCCTGAGAACAATTCTCAGGTTACGATACCAATCAATGAATTTGGAGTTGTTGAGCTTATTCTTCTCAAGGTTGGACTTAAGAGTAAACGAGGAATTAGTGGAGTTTGCGTCAGTAGACATCTACAAATTTCAGCATTATTAAATTTAGTATTTTCATGCTTGTCCTAATTATATTATGACCCATACACAAAATATTTTATTAGGAATGAGATCTTGCTTCGTTATAATCAATGAATGGCTGTAACACTCTCTATTGTTATGACTAGGCATGTAGGTAACGATTACTAATTGTGTCTCCCACACAACTCTCAGTTTTGGGACTGGTTGACGGGTATAATCGACCATTTATACATTTAACCGCAACGACACCAACTTAACGATTTAAGTGATATTCTTCCTTAATCCATAACTGAAAAACCGACCAAGTAACTTAGGAATCGCGATTATTCCTTATACCAAAACCGTAGACCCAGATGCAGGGTAAACTTTTAACACCGAGGGTTCGGATAAATTGGTTAAAGTGCTACTTATCATGGATGGTGCAAAAATATCCATTTTAATAAATTGGGATTTCTTTTATGTTTATTTACCATTCAGGGCAAAAAACATATTGGACGACTTGTAGCATGAAGCAACTCGTGCAATTTGTTTTAGTAAAATTCAATTTTACATTGAAACTCCTTTCAAACACCCTCGACTCGATTAATTTTATATACCCTATTTTTAATCTAAGTCAATAGTTTAAGGGAACCATTTTATAAACTAACAATTTTAAATTATTATTATAAAATAAACTCTTTTATTTTACAATTTGTTTTATCGTTTAAATAAAACAACTTTTTATTTAAATGCCTTTTTATTAATTATAAAACTTCTTTTATATTCACTATTGTTTTCCAAAATTGTGACAAATATTTTGTTTTTGTTTGTTTTATATTTCCAAAATATTCACAACCACAAACAACAAAATATTACTTTGAATCGATCCATTATCTAATTTATTCGGTTTTGTTCGAGCCATCAAACGTAAACCGAATTAGGTATAGGGTTTACAAACCATTGCCTTGATTGTAATCTCCCACTTGATCCAAGATCTCCATCTTCGTGCACCTTGAATGATTACATTTCAGTCTTCAATTCCTTTTGCTCGGTGTAGAGCCCAACTGAAGATAAAGACTGACAAAGTCAACTAGAGAAGAGTCGAAGACCTGATTTTGTTTATTTTTCGTGTACATGTATTTCGACTACAGTAGTTTATCGAGTACTCGACCATTTTCGTGTATAGAGCTTCGAGTACTCCTAGAGTAGTATAAATAGACGTATTTTGTACTGTTCTAGGGTTGGATTCCCGAGGCGTGCTCTCTAGACGTATTGAGGCATTGTTTCGTGTACTTTACTGAATATACAAAAGTTTTGATCTTTCTTCTTGTTCTTGTGATTCTATTCCAGATTCCGCACGTTGTAGAGTCATTTGATGCAGATAGAAGACTTAAAGCTCGGTTCTTGATCAGTTGAGGGGACTTACAAGTGGTATCAGAGCCATAGTGCTCTTTTCTACATCAAGGTACAAACTTTTCAGTGAAAGTTCTATACTTTCCTATTCTATTCCACTCCATCTAGTTGCTATCAAAATTTGGGACTCCAGATCTTGAGAAATTTTTCTGTGAAAAATTTTCAAGTATTTTCGAGTACAAATTTCGAAAACAGTTGTTCGAGTATAGTTGGAGTTCAACTACATATTGGTGATTTTGATTATATGGTGATTTCGATTACACCTTCAGTTCGAGTACAAGTTCAATTTTAAATAGAGGTTTGAGTTCGAATACATCGAAAGCTTCGAGTACACAGGTTCTTCGAGTACAATAGGGTTCAGGTACACTACTGATTTCGTGTATATCTGAGGTTCGATTACCTTTGGAATTCGAACACTTTGGATTTTGAATATTCATTGGACTTCGGGTAGCTATGTTGTTTCGAGTGTTGACTGGACTTCGTACACTATTTGGTACTTAGCACTATTAGGGAGTTTGAGAACTATACTTAGAGAATTTTCTGATTAATCATGGCATCAAAGAACCTCACCAACCTGTCTAACATGCTCAACTTGGATAATGAAATCGGCACCGGAACAAAGCCACCTAGGCTTGTGTCGGGAGATAACTTTCAGGATTGGAAATTCAGGTTCCAATCATTTATTAAGTACACTGACCAGAAGCTATGGAGATCAATTGAAGAGGGGCCTTACGTGCCCATGTACCAGAGTGAGCTAAATGGCTTAATTCCCAAAGACCATGAGCTGTATACAGAAAAAAACATTCTTTTGAAAGAGAAAGATGATAAGGCATACGCCTCAATCACCATGGCTTTGTCAACTGACATTTCTCATGGGTTCAAGGAACATCAGACAGGATGCTTTGGTAGAGAGATTTGAGGGTAATGAAGACATGCCAGAAAGTCGCAAGGATATGCTAAGGCAAAGATTCAACATGTTCAACCATGTCAAAGTAGAGTCATTGGAAGCTCAACTGAACCGATTCACACATCTTATGACTGAGATGACTAGTGTAGGAATTGAGATGTCTAAGGGAGAAGTGAACAAAAAGCTCTTGAACTCATTTCCATGTAACTGGAATTCTAATTGCACCACCATCAAGAGAACCAAAGACATGTACAAGACCTCTTTGAGTGAGTTGATCTCCATTATCAACTCCTATGACATGGATGACAAGCAAATAGCCCTCAATCATGCTAGCTCTATGGGCATTGCACTTGCAACAGAGAATGCTGCTCTTCTGTCAGCCATCAATTTTCAAGCATCTGGGTCTCAGCATTATCAAGCTCCTTCATCACAGTCTGTTCCGTTTGAGACTGCATTTCTTTCATCATGGCAAGTTAGTTCAGCGCCCAAGGTTAGCCCAGAGAGTGAAGAGAATTTGCTGCTGTTCAAGGGATTTATGAACAGTTACAACGCCTTTATTGCTGGAGAATTGGCACCGGCCAATCTCACTCACGATAACCTAGAGCAGATTAATCCGATAGATGTTGAAGAAATGGATATTTCGTAGAAAATGGCAATGGCAGTCTTCCGTGCCAAGAAGTTCATCAAGAAATATGGAAGGAACAGCTTCGGAAACAACCCGGGGAAGAAGTTGGGATTTGATAAATCAAAGCTGAGATGCTACAATTGTGGCCAGCCGGGTCATTTTGCAAGGGAGTGCAAACAGCCAAAGGTGGCTAAGGAGGGTGAGAAGAAGCCGGATGAGAAGGCTGTTGCAGGAGGAGGTTCTAGTACTTCTAAAGCTTTGGTGACTCAGGAGACAGACTCCTATGATTGGAGTGATCAAGTACAAGAACTGGAGATGACCCTGATCCACGCATTTATGGCAGAAGTGGATGAAAGCTCACTAAGATAACTGAAAATTTGTGCTCCACTTCTTGCATTGATAAAGTATTGAAGTACCATTCTCACAATGAGGACTTAATCAAGGAGGTCACCAAACTTAAGTACTTTAACTCTGAATTTCTCAAAAATGAAGCACTTTTCAAAAACAAACTTGACGCTGAAAGGCGTGACATTTCACAATTAAAAGAATTATTAAGTGATAAAGAGTCCAACTATCGGGACGCAAGGCGTCGGAAAGATGAACTCACTTCAGCGTTGGAGCATCTTAAGTCAAAATTGTCCAAAACTAAAATTCAAGCTGATAAATATAAGTATGCTAGTGTTGCGGCGGCCAATATGATTGATGTCCAATGTAGGAGAAAGGAGAAAATTGGGCTTGGTTTTACTGAGGTGAAACCTCCGTTTAACCATAACTACTCCATCATGCCCAACATCAACACATCTGTTAATGATCTGTTGTTGAAATCAGACCGAAGGTGTGATTTCACCACTGGTTCTAGCAAACCAGTTCCTCTGACAGCAGATCCAATTGAGGCCAACCTAAATATTTCTGAAGATTCTGAGGTGTGTGCAGATAGTTTAAATGATACAGGTCTGAGGGGGAAGAATGAAGAAAGAAGTGCTGGGTGGAGCACAGAGTGTTCAACATCATTTAGAACATCACCTTTTATTCCAAAAACTGATTTTGTAGGAAGATTTGATGAAATTAAAATCAAACCTAATGAGATGTTTAAGAACTTTAATTCTACTTTTGTTAAGAATGATGTTGTTTTAGAATCAATTTCTACTTCTTTGCATCAGGTGAACAAGGCTCATTCCACAATCACCAAAGAGGCAGGTTCAAAGTTGAACCCTAACTGTGAACCTTTTGTTCCAACCGGGTCATTGGAACAAGCCTCCACAAGTACTTTCTCTGGTCGTGGTGATTGTGATATAAAGCCATTTGACCCAAAAGAATTTCACGAAAAGTTATGTTGCTTTGCATGTGGTAGACCAGGCCACATTGCCAGAAATTTTCTGCACCGACCTACTGAATTCTTCTATGGGAAGAATCAGAAGGTCACACCCAAGGCCAAACCTACCATTAGAACAATGAGGACTGACCAATCCTCAAAGCCTAGGGTGACACCTCAAAAGGTACCTCAGAATCCTCTCACTTCCAAAAAGGCCAAACCAGTTAAACAAAATCAT
This sequence comes from Mikania micrantha, assembly GCA_009363875.1. Lineage (NCBI taxonomy): Eukaryota > Viridiplantae > Streptophyta > Magnoliopsida > Asterales > Asteraceae > Mikania > Mikania micrantha. Next base: position 20,880 of record SZYD01002076.1, on the reverse strand, counting down.
TCTAGATTTCACAAGCAAAAATCAAAGGTTTTTAAAACTAAAACTAAACCACAAGTGAAACCACCTTCAAAACCAATTGATCATGGCAGTGGTGCAAGGCCCAAAATTGTCAAGGCCAAATCAGTCAAGCCTAAAAGGGTTATCAAGAAAGGACTCATTGTTCCATCTGTTCCTAAATCTGTTATGGTTTGGGTACCCATTTCTCATTGATTGTGTGTATGATGCAGGGACGACCCAATAAGCTTAAAAATGTTTAGTATGTGGATAGTGGCTGCTCTCGGCATATGACTGGGGATTTCTCTCAGTTACATGGAGTCACACCTTTCAATGGAGGATATGTCTCATTTGCAGGAGGCAAGGGAGGGAAGATAAGTATGAAGGGCACAGTTGCCAATCGAACTCTAAGCTTTGAGGATGTGTACTACGTTGAAGAGCTCAATCACAGCTTATTGAGTGTTTCTCAGATATGTGACAAGAGATTCTCAACACACTTCACAAACAAGGAGTGTCTCATTCTAAAGCCCGGATTTGTTGTGCCTAAGAAGTGGATCTTGATGAGGACTCCAAGAATCAACAATGCCTACATCATCAATATGAATTCAGATTCATTCACTGAGAATACCTGCTTGTTCTCAAAGGCATTGGAGCATGACTGTTTACTTTGGCATCACCGACTGGGTCACGTAAACCTGAAGAATCTCAACCGGCTTGCTAAGGGAGATCACGTTATTGGCCTACCTTCTAAAGACTTCTCCACAATTTAGAAGTGCATCGCATGTGCCAAGGGGAAGCAGCACAAAAGACCTCACAAGCCTAAATTGTTCAATTCAATCTCATCAATTTTGTAACTTTTTCACATGGATCTCTTTGGACCAGTCAACGTTATGAGCATCGGGAAGAAGTCATATTGTCTAGTTGTGACAGATGATTATTCCAGATTTACTTGGGTGTTCTTTCTGGCCAAGAAAGATGAGACACCAGAGATTCTGAAGAAGTTTATCACCCTGATCGAAAATCAGAAGAATAAAAAGGTTAAGGTGATCAGAACTGATAATGGAACTGAGTTTAGAAATCAGACACTTATTGATTTCTGCTATGAGAAGGGGATTGCTCGGCAGTACAGTGCAGCTCGTACACCTCAGCAAAATGGAGTTGCTGAAAGAAGGAACAGAGCGCTCATCGAAGCTGCAAGGACCATGCTGTCAGAATCCAAGCTGCCAATATTCTTCTAGGCTGAAGCTGTTAACACAGCTTGTTATGTTTAAAATCAAGCACTGTTGAACAAACGCCATCAGAAAACCCCTTATGAGATTTTCTTCAACCAGAAGCCTAAAGTTGGTCATTTCAAGTCGTTCGGGTGTCCGTGCACTCTCCTCCATATTGAGCCGAATCATAAGTTTGACGACAAGGCTGATGAGTGTTACTTTGTGCGCTATTCATCAGAGAAGGCTGCCTACCGGGTATACAACAAGAAGACCCGGATGATTATGGAGTCATACTATATCAATTGGAAATAGATGAACAACACCGACGCTGGTTCCGGTCCAAATTGGCTATTTCAGTATGATTCTACTTTCGAGCCATTCAACATTACATTAGAGAGTCCAGGACCATCTGAGGCAACTGAAAACTTCTACAAGGATGATGACGTAGACTATCGGGTTGACTATGTTCCATGTGATCCCAAGCTTCTGACGATTGACCCTCCAGGCATGTACGATCGGGCTCCTCCAGTTCAACCAACCTCGATCAACGAAGTCATCCCATCAGATCCGGATACTTCTCAGTCAGTTCAGCCAATCCCAGATACATATCAAGCTTCCTCAACTTCCCACCAAACCTTTGATAATCCACTGTTTTCAGACCACATCCTTGTGGAACATTGTGTGGATCATGGAGCCGAAGTTAGTGAAACAACTTCAGTTGACAACCTTCCTTCCTCCAGTGAAGACCAGATGAACCACATCAGCAATTTGCTCGATAATCTGGTTGTGGAGGAAGTACCAACCCTAAGCATTAACAAGAATCATCCTATGGAAAACATTATCGGACCTCTTTCAGAAGGAGTTCTCACACGAAGCCGGTCCATTCCAGCTTAGAACACCTTGCCTGAAAGCACTGTCTCACGAAGTCAATCATGTCCGATTAATTATTGTTTGTATTTTTTTTATTTCGTAGGTCGAGCCCGAGAATGTCAAGATACTCTTAAGGAGTCAAGCTAGGTCGAGGCGATGCAGGAAGAGCTGATACAGTTTCAGAAGCTCAAAGTGTGGAATCCGGTTCCATTGCCCAAGGGGAAGCTACCAATTGGAACCAGATGGGTCTTTAGAAACTAAAGGGACAATTAGGGGGTAATCATCAGGAATAAGGTACGATTGGTAGTTCAAGGCTTCTGCCAACAGGGGGGATCGACTATGAAGAAGTCTTTGCACCAGTCGTAAGACTTGAAGCTATAAGGACCTTCTTGGCCTACGCTTCCTACACGAACTTACTGTGTATCAAATGAATGTGAAGACTGCCTTCTTATATAGAAAGGTCAAAGAAGAAATCTATGTTTGCCAGTCCCCATGGTTCGAGGATTCGTACTATACTGACCATGTCTACAAGTTGGACAAAGCCCTCTATGGTCTTCATCAAGCACCTCGAGCGTGGTATGCTAATCTTAAAGATCATCTACTTGTTCATGGATATACCCGTGGAGCCATTGACCAAACGCTGTTCGTTGGCAAGGATAAGGATGATCTAATTCTCGTCCAAATCTACGTGGACGATATTATTTTTGGTTCCATGAGCTCGGTGCTATACAGAGAATTTGAAGTGGTGATGAAGAAAAAGTTTGAGATGAGTGCGATGGGAGAAATGACCTTCTTCTTGGGTCTTCAGGAAAAGCAAGATCCGAAGGGCGTGCTGATTTATCAAGGCAAATATGTTACTGATATTCTGACAAAGTTCAAGATGTTGGAATCAAAGCCTGCATCCACTCCTATGGCTGCTCGTTCGGTCTTAACTGCGGATTCTGATGGTGAAGATGTTGATCAGCACCTCTACCGCTCGATGATTGGCTCATTGCTGTTCCTGACCGCTAGCCGACCAGACATCATGTTCTCCGTATGTCAGTGTGCCAGATATCAAGCAAATCTGAAGGCTTCTCACCTGATCGCTGTCAAGAGGATCTTTCGTTACCTTGTCGGGAAACCTCGTCTCGGCTTGTGGTACCCTAAGAACTCTGAGTTTCGTTTACATGCTTACTCTGACATCGATTTTGGTGGTTGTAACTTAGACATGAAATCAACCATGGGAGGATGCCATTACCTAGGAGATCTTGTCTCTTGGCAATGCAAGAAACTAACAATCGTGTCTACATCCACTGCGGAAGCGGAGTATGTTGCTGCTTCCAGTTGCTGCTTCCAGTTGTTGTTCTCAAGTTATATGTATGCAATAGCAGCTCCTCGATTACGGTTTGAATTTTCTTGGCTCTCCTATTTATTGTGACAATGAAGCTGCCCTTCAGATCGTCAAGAATCCAGTACAACACTCCAAAACTAAACGGATTGACATTCGGATTCACTTTATCCGTGACTGCTTCGAACGGAAACTGATTCATCTTGAAAAGGTCCACACAGATGATAATCTAGCGGATCTTTTCACAAAACCGATCGACACAGCTCGATTTCACCATTTCTTTGCATCTCTCAAACTTATAAGTTTTGATTAAAACAGTTTTGTAAATACTGTAAAATTTGTGTTTTGTTTTTATATCACAAATTTAGGGGGAGAAAATTTACAAAAACACAAAAAGATTTTTGGTCTTTAGTCAAAATTTATGAAAAAAACAAAAAGATTTTTTGGTTTTGAGTCAGTCTAAGATGATCTACAAGTTTAGGGGGAGTGAATTTTAAGAAAACAACAAAAAGATTTTACATTTTCAAATTTTAAGAAAAATACAAAAAGATTTTGATTTGGATGTTTAAGTAAAGTGGTTCAATTTGGGAAGTGAAATGATTTCTGACACTCAGAAATTCGCTACCTAAAAGTAATTTCTAAAGAATAACAACTTTGGATAACTATAATTCACTAAGAAGTTAAAACAAGTTTTTCCAGATGAAAGAAATGGACATGATCATTCAAAATTTTTAAATATAAATAAGTGAGAAGTAAGGAAAATCAGACAACCGGAAAGATGTAACAACTATTTGACTTTTTGCATAAATCTTTAAGTCAAAACAAGATTGTGTTTCGATAAACTTAAAACTATTTTGAAAAACTCAGGTATTTTACATGTTTTGTGCAAACAAAGAGCGGGAAATACTTACCGAAGCATCCTCTATTTTGCGTAAGCAAAAACCTGGATGTGTGACATTAAGGCCAATGTGCTTGCAGATCAGTAAAGTAAAAGATGCCAATGAGCACAAAGATGATAGAACCCCTTCTTGTTCTTGGTTCTAATCTAATCGATCCGTTCTTTTCTTTTCTCATCTTAAACTCTGTTGAAACGTTTTTAAGTTCGTTGAAACACAATCAAAGTTTGAAAAAAAGATTTGACAAAATTGATAGGTTGCATGTGTATCCGGTTTTACTGTCTGACTATTCATAAACTTCCCAAAACTAAATTCAGAAAAACCGTTAGAAAAACTTTTGATCATAAGTCTTATTTTTGAACTACGGATTAACAAGTGGAAATTATTGGTGGGGTATAATAATTTATAAGGTTGGGTTTCATAAAGAAATTATTTTAAGGTGATCAAATTTTTTATACATATTTGATCCCACGAAATTGACCCGACTCAACTTTGAACTCGTCCAAATTTTCTGAGTTTAATTTATTTTATTTGATTCAGAAAAGGTTAGAAAAGTTTGAAAAATAATTTGCTTGAAATAATTCGTATTCGAATTCTACTCGATTTCGAGTACACGAAAATTTTGTATTCGAAAGCTCGTCTATAAATAGACCGAATATGGACATTTTCGAGTACCATTTATCTTCGTATACGATTTTCCTTCTCCTCAGGCGATCTCGATTTTCATACACCATTTTCAAAATCCACTCCTAACCATATTATAGATCATACATAGGCGACCCTAGGTGTAGATTTTGAACAAGTTTTGACCGTTGAATAAAAAGTTATGGGCCAAAAACGTTTTTCGAGTACTTGGTTCCGTTAATAGAAAGAATCTTGGACAAATCACCTCAAAAACCTCAAAATTAGAAGGGGATATTCTTATATGTTGGTCGCCTCTTAATTCCGAGTATTTTGAGTATAATTGGGTGTTCTAAGGAGCAGAATTGAAGGAGTTACGACATTTTTAGTTTTCTCGAAATTTTGAATTTCGAATACTATTTTCGAGTGAAAATTTTGAGTATGAAGTTTTCAACTACAAAACCATTTCGATTACTATTGGTCTTTTTGAATACAACTCTTGTTTCGAATACAACTATATTTTTCGAATAAAGTTCAGATTTCAAGAAGACTCTAAATTTCGAGAACACTTTAAAATTCGTGAACTCTCTCAGACTTTGAACTGTTTCCGACTTTGTGATTTTGTCTAACTCTTTTAGTCTGAACTCGAACCTTAACTTTTGACCTTTTACTTCAATTTTGACTAACTTGACTTTGTTTATTTCAGATGGCTAATTTGAGATTCGTTTCTGACCACAGCATGTCAGCATATGTCGGAGATCCACCGGTGAAGCATTCTATGTTCAGGAGGTTGGTGGAAGGGCTGATACTGTATCCGGTGAACTATGCTATCATGGAACATCCCGAGATCATCACTGAGTTTATCCAGGACTTCTGGAACATGATCACTGAGCGCACGGACGCTAATGGCACAATTACTTTAATCGGCAAAGTTCAAGGCCAGCCTTTTATCATTACTGAGCAGATTATGAGGGAGTGCCTACAATTTGGAGACAAGGCAACCGATCCTGTTAAGCTTGATCATGACCTGGTTCACAGGACGGTCTATCAGATGGGTCATGAGGGTGTCTACCCTCCTATTGAGAAGAAACTGCTACATCCCTACTAGAGATATCTTGCATACGTGGTAACCAAGTGTTTGTCTGGGAGGACGGGAGGTTATGATGTGCTGAATCAGACTCTCAGTTCATGTATGGTGGCATTAGCTTTGGGCATGGATTTCAACTACTCAAAGATGATCTTTCGCGACATGCATGCCAATATCAAGGGAAAGAGAAAGGAAAGATTTCTGGCCTTCGTCCGCTTCATCCAAATCGTCATCAACGAAAGACATCCAAACCTTGTTCCCACCATCGGCACTCTCGGGATCAAGAGGATGAGAGAAGACATTTTTTCCTACATGATGATGAACAAAAGAGGAAAGAAGCAGTATGTAGGGGAATGCCCTCTGATCAAGTTCGGGAGATTTGTTGGTGATGATGCAGTCATGGAGAAGCAAGAAACACCTGTTGCTATAGTTGCTGAAGAGCATGAAATCCATCCTACTGGCACTAGCACTCAGACCGGCACGGCTGCTGAGGAACATGTTTCTGAGTCTTCATCATCATCTAATGAAGAGATTTTGATTCGAGAGAAAGAGCCGGTCATCCCACCACTCACCAGAGCTGAGCGGGAAGACATTCAGGATACATATTACATGCCGACTCCTGAGTCTTCACCAAAGAAGAAAAGACTCAAGATGATGTCGAAGCGGCCTAAGCATCCCAGATTGCTGAAGAAGACAGCAGGCTCATCTTCATCAACTCCTATTCAGCATCTACCACCTCCACCTACTACTCAGCCCACTTCACCAGCGACACAGCCTACTCAACCACCTACTCAACCCACATCACCACCTCCACCACCTACTCAGCCTACACCACAACCACATCCCAAACCATCCACATAGCCTAAGCCACCCACACAGCCTAAGCCACCCACACAACCTAATCCACCAGAACCACCAAAACAAAAACCACCCACTTAACCCACTAAACCCATATCCACCACCCAAACTCCCATTCCACCACCACCACCTTTCACCACCTCAGAGACCACCTAAACCACATCATCACCATCTCACACTCATACTCACATCCCCCACACAGAGCCACCACCATCACCAGGCAGGAGTCAGAGGGAAAAAGGCATGGATCACATGCGTACGCCTTCGCCTTATGCACCTGAGGGGACTCCCGTAGATATCGTATGGCTACAAGAGCGAGTTTTTCTGCTGGAGCAAGACTCCATTACCAAAGATGACAAGATTCATGAGCTACAGGGTGCATTGGTTAGAGTATGTGAGATGTTTAGACAACAGATACGCGATGTTGACCGTCTGGAGAAGCAGAATAAGCGTCTGATAAAAGATTTTGAGAAGCTGACTGGGTCAAAGTTTGATGAGCATAAAGATGATGATGATGAAGAAGAAGAAACTGAGAAGAAAGATGATAAGAATGACAAGGATGGCGATAATGCCAAGGATGATCAAGGGGGTGACAAAGATGGCAACAATGCCAAGTATGACAAAGGGAAAGATAAAGAGGATGAAAATGCGGGAGGTGACATGGGCCAGGGTGCCAGTTCCTCAGGTCAAAAAGATGATGAGCCCGCACCAGACGTTGCCAAGAATACCGATGCTTCTGAGAATCCACAGTCTTCGGAGAAGCCTCTGGACTATTTTGACGATTTATTCTAGGATCTTCCTGAGAACTTTCTGTTCGACGGATTTGGTGAAGAGCTAGGTGGAGCGGGCCTAGGGGATTTGTTCGCTGATGTGTCTATGGACTCGGTGTTTGAAGCGATTTGTAGACTTCTTGTATGCTCACAAGTATGTCAACAAGGAAGGACAGGAGATTCCCCCACTAGCCACAGTTATCGACAGTTGGTTCGATAGGCAGAAAGATTGGACACCTGCTCCTCCAGAGATTCAGGCATCATGGCTAGGGGAAATGCAGGAAGAACATCCAGAGCATACATTCACGACATGCGCAAAGACTTGTTTGCTGTTCAAAATGAAAAATCCAACATTTGCTGCTGGATGTACGACAAAGACAAAGATTTGTATCTGATAAAGAGAATGAATGGGAAGGTTGAATATTTCAAGAGGCCAAGGGATTTCTACACATTGCCAAAGTTCGACATTAGGAGCATCAACAACGCGATGTTCTTCAATCCCTCGAAAGAAAATCAGGCTGATCTGTTTGCCAAATTTCTGAAAGATCAATGCGACAGAGACTTCCCAGTGATGAGGACAGACAAAGGAAGGAGCTTCGTTTCCACTTCTATCTTGGATCCAGTCAAAAAGGAACCGTGGATCTACTACAAGTATCCACCGCCACATACTGAGAAGGCCAATCCTGTCTCATTACGAGCTCCCGGCAATTCCTTAGACAACTTCCTGTCTTGATATTTTGACGAGAAGACACTGGCTGCTGTCATTCTCCGGAACAAAGATGACATCAAAGACATTGATATGATACTTGATCCGATGGATCTTTTGAAGTATGGCAAGAAAGATATGCAGAAACTACACGAGTCTCCTATCAGATTCTATGGTGATTGGGATGAAGAGGCGAAGCCCTTTACTAGTGTAGTCACTTTTGCTATGGAGCTAAAGCTGTATGCTGGAGCAGGGCCTCACTCTGTCTCACTTCCCATCGGTTGACTTCATCAGTCTAAGGGGAGTTTGTAGAGCCCAACTGAAGATGAAGACTGACAAACTCAACCAAAGAAGAGTCGAAGACCTGATTTTGTTTATTTTTTGTGTACATGTATTTTGACCATAGTAGTTTATCGAGTACTAGACCATTTTCGTGTATAGAGGTTCGAGTACTCCTAGAGTAGTATAAATAGACGTATTTTGTACTGTTCGTGTACTTCACTGAATATACAAAAGTTTTGATCTTTCTTCTTGTCCTTGTGATTCAATTCCGGATTCCGCACGTTGTAGAGTCATTTGATGCAGATAGGAGACTTAAAGCTAGGTTCTTTATCAGTTGAGGGGACTTACACTCGGTTACATAAATAAATTCTATTTATTTACAAAAATAGAAATCTAATCTATTACATTGGGTCCAAATATCCGAAACAAATACATCCAACAAAATTTGAAAAACCAAAAATTACAACCTTTCAAATGGGTCAAATCCTTGGGCTCGAATCATCATAGTTACAATCAAAGGCTTGATCATTTGTCAAATAAAATGTTTTTGACAAATAAAATACAAGATCAATTAAAAACAACATTTATTCGCGTGTAACAGTGGCTCTGATGCCACTGTTGGGAATTATAGTAACTGATATACATAAAATTATACATATTATTTGATGGAAATTCCCTCGTTTTTCACATAAAGAACATGTAAATTCATTCACAAATAGTCCTAATTTATGTTTTTGTGAATTTGCGGGGAAATAAACGTGGTCGGAAGAAAAACAAGCCTTAAACAAAATTTCAGCAATTTCTAAGCAAATCCCCAGATGCGCACTATCATGCCGATCCTTGCACCGGCAGTGCAGCCAGCGCTCCTAAGCCAACATAGGCAGTGCGGAGCCCATGCACGACAGTGTTGACCTATGCACGACCGTGCGTGGACCTTGCACGACTATGCAACCAGGGAGTGCCAGGCCATCCAAAACAGTGCTGACCTATGCACGACCATGCATGAACCTTGCACGACCGTGCCATGAGACAGTGCCGAGCCATGGTCAGGTAGTGCGGGCCAAAGAAAGGTAGTACCGGCCATTTTAACTTGCGCACGACCGTTCGACCTTTTGGCACAACCATGCATGACACCTCTAGTCAATTTCAAGACTTAGCTGAAAATGACAACTTTGACAATAGCCTTAGACAAAAATGAAGCATTGTAGCACCTTGCACGACTGTGCGCCATAGGTGTACGACCGTGCCAAGTTCCAGATTTCTATATATTGTTCTTTCTTCTTCTTCTGAAAGGACTGGACTTCTTGGAGCAAAAACACATTTTGATCAGATTCTTCCAGGCATTCCAAGGGTGATATGGAAGGCTGTGAAGATTCAAGGAGCATCCAATAACATTTTATTTTCAACCTTGCTTGGTTGTGGTTTGAGTTGATCATTTCTACCATAACTTTTGTTAAATTTGCACACTTTATTGTTGTTCTTGTAAGCCTTATGGGCTAATTACTTTGTTTTCTAGATTATGATGAAACTTATGTTATTGTGATGATGATGATATGAACTGGTTGAAATGGTTTATGTCACGATTCAAGATGAAGTTATGATTTTATTCCAATGATGTTGTAGACTTGTGTAGGTTGATTAGTGTTCAAGAATGATGAATGTTTAATCATAATATGCTGGAAAACTATGATAAAAGCATTTGTTTATAATATTATGAACTTGTTTTCAATATTATGCCATGAGATTAGGAATGATAATTGGTTTCTTGAATGATATGAAATTTGCACAAGTATACTTTTTTTCACTAAAGTTTGGAAAAACCATATTGAATATGATTAACATGTAAGTTATGAAATTATGGCCAAATGACCTCATTTGAATGATTGTGTTCATAAATTGTAAATTGAAAGTAATTGTGAATTTGTTGACTTTATGCAATTTAGGGTTATTAGTATGTATTAGTCATATTAGTTTTCTTTAAGTTGTAGAATTAAGATTCTTGACGGATGAACAATTTTTGGATAAATCTTGACATAGGCTTTGACTTTGGGCTTCATAGAATAATCTAAGGTGATTTGAATGTGTTTATCATTTTAATTTTCCAAAAGATTATAAGATTAGATATCTTTGACCGAGATCTAGTCGACATTTGGTTTATCAATTCATATACATCTCATCATTAGACTAAGTGGATTCATAATATAGGCAATTTTCTTAGACTTTAGATCATCTTCAAAATAGTTAATTAAATTATAGTTTAAAAAATTGCAAACCCAAATTTCTTTTGTTTATGGCTAAACATTGACTGTTACACCCCGAGCCGGCGGGCTGGATCGACTTTCCCGTCGGGCGGAATGGTATCGGGGCGCGATCGCATCGGTGTGATCAGATTGAATACATAGCACATGATATATAATTGAGAAAACTAAACATACATGCATTATGAATTACAAAGTTAAATTACATCGGTATGATTTCAATGATTTAACCCTGCAATTCCACAAACGACATATGATATATATATATATATATATATATATATATATATATATATATATATATATATCTTGAACCATATGTTGTTCCTACATAGATGCACAAAATCTGCAAGGTCCTCCTAATAGGCACCTAGCTAACCTCATGCTCTTAGTGACTAAACTTGTTCGTCACCTGAGAAGAATCATGCAAAATCAAGTCGACACTAGGTTGGTGAGTTTATTTGTTTATTTGGTTTGGAAAATATGTTTAAGAAAACATTTATCTTGTTCAAACACATTAAAGATCTCAATTGAACTCATTATTCGATATAGTAATAATCCCAAATATGTTATAGATTCTCAGAAAAGTCTCATGGTTAATAACCTATATTATGAGAATAACACTAGATTAAATCCATGATAATTTGGTTTATTCCAAAGTTTATACCCATTTCCATGTAGGAAAGGGTTTTGGAATATTGTTTAATGGCATTACACACAACGCACCCGTTTCCACCTTAGACCTCACTACTGACATCACCCCATCTTGTCAAGTATCGCTTATATGTAGGGCATACGTAGGGTCAAGCTTGCCGCCAGCCCAGCCGCCAACCCACCACGCCCTTGAAAATATACGGTTATGTCCTTAATGGAAACTAAGGCTTTCACTATGCAATCACACACATGTTCTCAATCATCACATTGTTCTCACATTCTTCTCAAATGAATGAGTTTACTATTCCCCCCCCCAACTAGGAGTGATAGTCAACTCATTTAATGAATGTATTTAAATTGAACAACATTATGGTCAACACTAAGAAAAACCAGTACGCTTCCAATCTACACCCATTTGGTTTGGAATTATGTTCTCACAGATGTCTTCACAACTGACTGCCACTAACCAATACTTAGACTAATTTTCAGTCAACCAGCTCATTGTTAGTGCTACAGCACAGTTGTGGCTAGTTAATAGTAAAGTTTTGTCAATTTATTATCACTCATGTGACCGTTTACCAAACTTAACTGATGTCGCCCTGTTACCGGTCATACGATACCGGCCAAATGGAACTCACGTTGCGAATAACGTACCGACCTCACTTGCCAAAATTTGTCAAACATATGGTACCACTACATTATCGTCGGTCCTGGCCACTACCACTTAATGATAAACGAACAAAAAGGGACTTAACGCACTAAGATCCAAAATTGACACATGTTAACAATGATATAATTGAATATTTTCACTAGGAACCACTCTCATATTATCAGTTCTCACAAATTGTCATTCACACAATGTTATAAGTTTTCACAATTGTCATTCACACAATGTTATAAACTCTTTGGTATTTCGCCAAAATACCTTGTCATTTACCCATAATCCCATTTTAAAAGATTTAAAATAGTCTTGCATAGGTAATAGGAAATTAAGTTCATTTGTCTTGAGATCAAATGAAATGAAGACCACTTAATGAATTTTGGAAATGTTCTCACTATAGAATGTACTTGACACACTTAAAATGTATATTCAAAAGAAATAATATAGTCTAACATGATAGTTGTTAGAAATTATTTTAAGGTTGATAATAATCCAATATATGAACACTTAGGAATATCCTAGATACTCATGGATACATAACATAGTAGTTTATAAAACACCACATACCGATTTGAAATCACAACAAGGTAATTTGGAAAGCATTACATACATTTTGTAATCATGATAAAATAAATAAGTAAGCATGCTTCTTAGCCCCGCGGTTGTAATTAGAAATATTAGAAAAGGGGCAATGAACTCACCTTAGCGTGTTAGGCTGTTGACTTACTTCAAGGATGTCCGTGCTCGTTGTTTGTAGATAGTTTGTATTCAACCTATTTTTCATTGGTTTGTGTTCAACATTTCTAGCCTCCATACATGTTTGAAAGTTGTAATTGGGGTTTGAGGAACAACTATGTGTTCTATTGTATGTTATGTTTCTTATCGATCTTGCCTTTACGATTACCGTGACCTCTAAGTTATTAGTCTTTTCTATATGATAAAATCATTATCTAAATTATTAAACTAATGGATATGTTCATCTATTACTCATACATACATAATACTCTGCTATATGTAAGAAAATTTATGTTTACGTTATGGTAACATCATTCTTATTTAAGATAGTTAAGCTTGTTTTATAAAACTCTTTGTCTTATCCTTGATGATACTTTACAAAGTTTTTTATTATAAATTTTAAACTTCAACTACATTTTAATGTTTTTTTTTAAATGAATACTAGTGATATTACAAAATACTAAATTTTATTCAAAAACTATTAAGTTAGAAAACTTGAATTCGAATTAAACTAAGTCGAGCTTAACCCGACTTCCTATCTTTTGAATCTACTTGTTTTGGGCCTCTATTAAGTTTATAAGAGCATATAATTTTGATAAAGATTAATATCGATGGGTTGAACCATGTGGGAACTAGTGTGAGTGAGGCTACTATCGACTAAAGCAATAAAGCCAACATTGCCAATACTATCCACTTCTACTTAACCTCATCATCCTAAATTTTGGTTAATGTTGCTGGTTTATGGCCTAAAGTACTTGGATTGATTTAGTGGATTATTACGACACTAGAGGTAGTATCGATGATCACAATATCGACTAGAACTTAACCAATGCAGTCCACCCCTTGTCGATACTGTCAATATCGACCAAGGCTTAATATCGATGCCCAACCCTTCTACATTTGCAATATCTATGCCACCTGCTACCACCTTAATTGGATGTCATCAAAATTAACAAGTTCGAAAGGTCTCCATCGATACTAAGTCGGTCGAACTTAGTAAGTTCGACAAAATTGTGTTGCTTCATCCGGAAGCCGTCGATACTAGGCATTCTTGGTGTTCTTATGTCGATACTAGGTCCAACCGGTTCTCAAGTCAGTTTAATCCTTCCACACTTCATTTTAACATGATCCAAGTGTGGTAAACTCATTTCCATGAACTTTTTACGCGTTTTGATGGCTCAAACATTGCTCATAAGTTCAGAGTTTTCGGGTTTAATGAAAACCCTAAAACCGGAAATTTGGCTTCATTTTTACCTAGATTCTTGTTGTTCTAAGCTCCGATCAGTTTTACTTCCTTGTTCTAATCATAGAGAGGGTCGTTTTGACACCAAGAACACGATTTGGTTGTCGTTTGCATAGGTTGAGTGTTAGGGTTTTAGAGAGAGTAGGGAGAGAAACGGCTCTAGAGAGAGAATGGAGAGCTGGAAATGGGAGAAAGAAAGAGATGGGAGGGTTTTTATACCCCGGTTATGTTTACGCGTTTTTGATCTTGATCAATTTCCTTTAAATTGCATTATTTCGACATGTTACGTTAAATACGTAGGATTTTTATAAAATAGTTTAGGTTAAATATTTTTAAGTGGTAATTCCTAATAAATATTTTGTTATTTCCTTTTTGTTATTTTATAAAGTTCAAAAACGTTTATTTTTATCGTTTTATTAGAAAACGCAACTACGCGTGTATTCGTACAGAGCGCTACTCCGTCGTCAGTTTCACATCCTGATTTGGTTTTCTATTTACCATATATCACTTGAAACATTAACTAACAGATGTATTTGTAATTATATTGGATTATTGTTAAATATTGATATCCTCACAGTCGTTTATAGGTTTTATTGTTATGATTCTCATTCGTTTGTCTTTTCCCATTAGATTTTCAGTCGTCTAATCCTTGTTATCTAAAGATCTGTACGAAGACTGTTGTGTTTTATTTTTAGCACACATTGTCATTCGTGTTGTCTCAGCTCATATTGTTCTGTGATATCACCATTGTTTTTGTTGTTTTGTACTTCGTTCATAGTTTATCAGATAAATACACTTAAATATTTATTCTAAAACCTATAACTCTTGTACTACTGTACAGTCTCTTAACAGTTTCGTACCGGAGTCACATTGACCGAGGTTTAGTATCGAGAGTTATCGTGTCCACGGATTGATATCTGGTTCTTACCATACTCTATATTGCTATACTATAAGTACACTTGCCTATTGTGTGTGATTTAGTTCTTAGTAAAAACCATTTTTAAAACTAAAATCTATGTGAAAAATCCATCTTTAAATGCATATAGTTTCATGAACATCAAGTTTTTGGCGCTGTTGCCAGGGACACGATGATTCCAAGAAAAATTAGAGTTGGTGATTTAGCTTTCATTGATAATGTTGTAAGCGTGTATATTTTTACATTTTACTTGTTTGATTTTTTAGTGTTTAGTTTTTAGTGTTTATTTTTTCATTTTTTTTATTTAACAAGTTGGATTTGGTAATGCATTTATGCCTAGAGTGTGTATGTCCTCAACCCACGAGCCGGATATTTAGAGCCAATATCGGAGCCGGAGCAATATTTTCGGCAAAGGTTGCGGGAGCGGTCCCGCGTTGTAGTGAATACTATCGAAGGATTTTTGGAGACCGACGACATCTTCGTCACGTTAGATACGACCATGGCAGGCCAGGATGATAACCGGATGATTTCTGACTTCATGAAGTCATCACATGAAGGATTGGAGCCAACATTACCCGACCGACTGTTGAAGCCAACAAATGGTTCAAAACATTATTCAATTTGATAGGAAGGATCACAAGGATCCTAATCTTCACGAAGTCAAGCATCATTCAAATGGTTCAAAACACTGTTCAATTAAAGATTTTTGTTAGCAAACATTAAGGGGGAGTTTGTTAGTGCACATTTGTAATTGTTTGCTATTCAAAAGTTGTATTTATTTTGAATTTTAGAAAGGTTCGGCTAATAGGTTTGTCATAGGTTCGTTTGGCCCACAAACCTAGGCAGGTTCGGCGAACCTATTGAATTGATAGGTTCGGCGAACCTATAGCCTAGAGAAGGTTCGGCGAACCTTTAGGTTTGGCAACCTAGGTTCGTCTAGCGAACCTTAGGGTTCGGCTGGCGAACCTAGGGGTTCGGTTGTCAGTAAAGGTTCGCTGACACTGTGTGTATATATTGAAGGTTTGGCTGTTTTCTTCATAACTTTTGACAGAATTCAGCAAACCTGTGAGATTTTCTCTGTGTGAGAAGAGTTTTTCTTTGTGAACTTCTTGTAATCATTGTTTGATTAATAGAAGAGTTTTTATGAAATTGCTTGTCTTCTTTTGATTCTATACATATAAATTATGGATTCCACACATCATTGATAGTTCGTAGAGCTTCGTATTCAATCCTGATTGGAATTCACCAAACCAACAGTAGTATCAGAGCGTTTGGTGAGGTTCTACACTACAAATTCAAAGAATTCAAGTAATTTTGAAGATTTGAAGACTTGAAGATCATTAATGGCTAAAATTTTTCTTTTCTTGACCGATTGATTGCTGTTTGAGGCTGATTTTATCTTCATTTGTTGTTGAATTACAATAATTGAAGACTTGGAAGTGTTTTGGTAAAGTTTTAGAAGGATTTTCAGAAGTTTTGGAAGGTTTCCCTCCCAAAATTTTCAAATTTTGAGCTACAGGTTCGTCCCACGAACCTGTGACTTGCTGAACAGAAAGGTTCGCTGTTAGAAGGTGTTTTTCAGAAGGTTCGTGTGTTTCTGAAGAGGTTCGTGAAAGGTTCGACCAAGGTTCGGCAAAGGTTCTGTCAAGGTTCGGCAAGAGTTGTGTGATAGTTCGCCAGAGGTTCGCTGGTTACTGTTCTAGGTTCGTCTGTGTTGCAAGGTTCGTCTGAGATTTGGTTGCTAGGTTCGTGTGAGGGTTCGCCTGAAGGTTCGTCTGATTACAAGGTTCGCTTATTGTAAGGTTCGCCTGTCTATAGGTTCGCCTGTCTGGAGGTTCGCTTGAGGTCAAGGTTCGTTGCTCAAAGGTTCGGGTGATTTGATTGAAGGTTCATCTAAGTCAAAAGGTTCGGCTAGTGTTATTTCTGAAAAAGGTTCGCTGCTTATCAAATCAGAAATTATGTCTGACATGTACGCGGCTATGGCAAGTCAGAATTCTAAACTTCAGAGCATGTTGATCAGTGAGACAGAAGTGGGTAGTACCAATAAAGTGCCAAAGCTATTGGATTTAGCTTATTATGATAACTGGAAGGGACGTTTTGAGACTCATTTAAATGGCACAAATACAAATTTATGGGAGAGAATTTTATCTCCTTATGAGAGACCCAGGGTGGTTGGTACTGATCTGTTTCAACTATTGGAAAGATTGGATGTAGATGAACGGAAAAAATATGACTCGGAGAAAAAGGCTTATTGGTTATTGAGTCAAGCCATTCCAAGTCAAATTCTGCATCAGTTTGATGAACACAAACAGCTTACAGTCTTTGGAATGCATAAAGGCTAGAGTTGAAGGCAACACAAATCTGAAAAAGATGAAGCTACAGACATTTGAAAAGAGTTTGAGAACTTTAACATCATTGGAAATGAGACTTTAGATGCCTTAATCACTAGATACAGACACTTGTTGACTGAAGTGAGGAATATGGCATTGAGTATTCAAAAGATGAGAAGATTGATTGTTTAGCTGATGCATTACCAGATAAATGGAACTCCTTGGTGCTCATATTGAGAGAGAATCTACCTGGGTTGACATTGGTAGAGTCTATTCAAAAACTTGAGGAACAAGAAATGAAGGACAAAAGGAAAGCGAGGCGAGTAAATGTCACACAAGATCCTTCCTTGTATGGTGGTTGCTACACCACCTGCATCATCTGCCAAGATACAGACTGCTTTTGTGTCTAGAACTTCATAAAGTAATCAGAGTCCTTCGATGTCTACAAGTTCTAGTTCACACTGTCCTATCAATGTGAAGAATTCTGAATCTACACCACCTCCTGTGCAGCTTAACACTACTAACTTGGGAAAAGTTACAGTTGAAACGGTTAAAGACCATATGTCTATTTTATCGTGTGTGGTGAGTGCATACGATGAACAGGTGGCTGGAAGAATTGGAAATGCTAATCTGACTTTTGAAGATTATGCACAAATTGATGAGGATGAAATGGAACTGATAGATACGCAATGGGCTTTAGCAAGTGTTATTCACAGAATCAATAGGTATGAGAAGAAGACCGGGAAGAAATTCACTTCTGACCGAAACACTAAATTTGGATTTAATCCAAAATCTACTCAGTGTTATAACTGTGGGGAACATGGTCATTTTGCAAGAGAATGCAAAAACCCTAAGAAGCAAGGAAATCTTAACCCATTCAAGCCAAAAGAGGATTATCAGAAAAAGAAAAGAAATCGAAGAATCATCTTCTATGCACTTGTGAGTCAGTCTAATGAGGGATATGACTGGGGCAAACAGTATGATGATCTTATGGGTGCATTCATGGCTTCGTTAGAAGAAGAATCTGGGAAAGGCAGAGAAAAAGTCGAGGAGATGAATGAGGTACATAATGATTTGCTTGAGATGATCGAAAACTGAAAGAGATGAATTCTCAACTAACTTCTGATCTGAGAGAATGCATAGAAGCCAATAAAAAGTTGATTTCAAAAGAAAAGGCATTTGATAAAAAGATAACTGATCTTGCTAAAGAAACGAAGATTTGAAAATCAAGTTTTTACAGAATAATCATGTTTTTCTGTGCATCTGGATTCAGTTCAGAAGTTGAAAGTAGAATTATCTGCAGCAAAGGTTGAGGCTGATTTGCACAAAGGCAAGCTTGAAAACTACCAGAATTCTGCATATGTTCATCGATTACTTTGCAGCCATGCAAAGATCATCGCATGATAATTCTGGAATTGGTTTTCATTCTGTGCCACATCCTCCAAGTTATGTTCCAAGACCTGAAATTAATTCAGCCTTAGAAGTTCATCCGGTTTCATTAAAGGAGGATGTGTCTGAACAAGTATCTGAGGATGCTGAAAGTGTTTTGTCTGAGGACAAAGAATGTGTTGACTTTGATGCTCCTATTATAGAGGACATTACTGATTCAGAATATTCAGCTGATATTGTAAGAATGATTGGTCATCAACGAATTAACACTGTTGAGAAGAAGAGTCCATTATTTCAAAAATCAAAGTCTGAAGTAAAATCAGCTGGAAAAACAGTGGTTAAACAAAAGTTTGTTTCCAAATCAGATTTAAAAGTCAAAAATCCAATTGTGTTTGTTAGTCTTCGACTACACAGAAAGGAGAGTCAAGTAATACTTTTCACAAACAAAAGGTATTTCTGAAAAAGTGGATAAGAAGTTTGTCAAAGTGGTTGACAAGGGTAATCAAAGTGGGGATGGAAACAAGGGCAAATCAAAGATTTCTCAAAAGAATTTCAAGACAAAAGCCATTGGTTTGAAGACTAAGGTTTTATCTCCATCTGTAGCATCAAAATCTTTGGGTTCATCTAAGAAAAGTGATGAACAAAACCAAAGAATATTTCTTCAAGGAAATGCTACATATGTGGAAAGTGGGTCATGTCATTGCTGACTGTGATTTGGACACTTGCAACAGATTTCATACTTTTTACTCACCACGAGAAACACGACAGTGTTTCACTTGTAGAGGAAAAGGACACATTTCAGCAAATTGTCCAAATCACAAGATCAAGAAATCTTTTGCAAATGACAGTCGGGTGATCCATTCTGGTGGGAGTCCTAGGAGGGTAAAGCCTAGTGAGGAAGAGATGAGGATACTCAGGAAATTTGATCCTGAATGTGCCTGGGTCAAGGAAGAAAATTTTCAGAAAAGGAAATTTTTATAACAAACAACAGTTTAAAAGGGTTTTGTAAAAGACATCATCATCTGATGATGAATTTTATGACAACTTTTCCTCTAAACAATTTTCAAAAACAAATGGAAATTCTAATTCTTTTGGAAAATTCAGACACAGGTCAGATGAAAAATTTTTTGTGAAAGGATGAATACTTGGAAGATGGGTCTTCAAGTAGTTCATCAAAATTGAATGGCAGGAGGCTGTTCAGGGAGACTCAACGCCAGAATGGCGGGAGTCATCCCTTTTGGTACTGATAAAAATTTTTGTTTTAATTTGTTGTGCAGGTGGCATTCATGGGCCATATCAACATTCGAGGATTGATTGATAGTGGATGCTCACGGCACATGACAGAGAGTTAGGATTGTTGAAAGATTTTCAGGAGATGAAGGATGTTATGTTAACTTTGCAGGTGACAAAGGTGGTCAGATTACCGGGAGTGGTAGTTTGACTAATGGTAAGTTTCCTTTGACAATGTGAATTACTGCAAGGAGTTAACTAACAATCTTTTGAGTGTATCACAGATTAGTGATAAAGGTTATCACGTGTTGTTGATGATAAGAAATGCTATGTGCTCAAACAAGGAATTAAGATTCCAGATGACTGGATTTTGATGACTGCAGACAGGTGTAAAGATTTGTATGTTTTGGACATGGCTAATGCGGAGACGGTAAACAAGGTTAAAACGTGTCTGGTGTCGAAGGCCACAGAGCAGGATACTCGGTCTTGGCACAGACGGATGGGTCACATACACATCAGAAAGATGAATCATCTTGTACACAATCACTTGGTTGATGGTGTAACCGGTAAACATTTTCAAATTACCTGATATGTGTGTTTCCTGTAAAAAGGGTAAACAGAAGAGGAGGTCACATAAGTCCAAAACAGTGTTTTCTATTGATAACCATTGGAACTCCTTCACATGGATCTGTTTGGCCGATTAATGTGAAGAGTATCGGTGTGAATCATATTGTTTTGTGGTGACCGATGATTTTTCTAGATTTTCATGGGTAATGTTCTGAAAGTTTAAATCTGAAACTTATGAAAATTTTGTTTTGTTGATAAATAGGTTGGAGACTTTT